>JAHBCN010002565.1:0-89183 GCA_019359885.1 Listronotus oregonensis
CGTCATACTCCCGGGGAGACAAGACACCAGAACACATTTTTTCCCTAGCACAAAAATAAGAGGAGATATAAGACCCTCTCCCAATGTGGTATCGGATTCATTAAAGTCTGATCCTTTTGGGGAAAAAAAAAAGGTGGCCACAATAGACCGAGCGGTCCGGGGGGAAAAAAACCATACCAAACCCCCCACTTCCACACTTTTGGGCAATTTTTTTAAATTATTTTGATTACATCAAAAAAAAAATTTTTTTTTGTGATTTTTTTTCCTTTGAAAACAAATTGCACAAATAGGGTCACTTTTAAATTTATGTCGTTTTTTTTTTTGTTTTGGTCAAAAATTAATTAAATCTTACAAAAAATTTTTCCACAAAAAATTCTTTTCCCGTTAAAATTATTATTAATTTTTTTTATTTAAACTAATTTTGCCTTAACTAAAAGGGAACGCCATTTTTTGGGAAAACAATCAATTAAACTTCCCGGGTTTTTTATTCCTTTTGGGGTTTTATCTTTTTGCAGATAAAAAAAAAGCATAAATATTTGCATAGGTAAGATCATAAGTGCTCAAATTACGTTTTTTGAAAATTTTAAATAGTAGTTTCTTTTAAAAAACCCTTTTTACAAAATTGATTTTAATAATTTAATTTCGGAAGCAAGTACTCAAAACCAAAAAAAATATCAGCCTAAAAACTCGCTTAATGGTATTTGATAAAAAAATTCCCCCGATGAATACGATACTCCCAAAGGTTTTTCATAATAAAAAAATACATTTTCCGGGGGAAATAATTTAAGACAGTATTGACAGATCTGTAAAATATTTTTTTTTATTTTTTTCCCCCCTTCCCCTTTTCATCGGAAAACAAATTTTTTTTTGTTTTAAATTGGGTTTTTTACAGAATTTTTTTCAGTTAAATCTTTCTTCCAGTGACATAGTTCTACACACTTTTGCCAATTTTTTTTCCCAAAAAACTGTTTTTAAATTTTAAAAAAATTTAACCTAATTAATCCTTGACTTATATTGTACAAACAAAATAAATTTTTGGATTTACTTTTTCTTTAAACCTTTTTAAAAATAAAATAATAACAATTAGTAATTAGCTCTCTTATATATACGTCCCGTCTATACCCCAATCAAAAAGATAAGTTTCCTTAACCTAATCAAGTTTTTAATATCATCGGAAACATAAGGGTTTTTTTTGGTAAGGAAACTTAAGTGTTTATATTAATTGTGTTTAATTATTGTTTCTGAAATAAAACAGGTTCAACCTATTTTCCCCCGCTCTCAACGCGCCCCTTAATATTTTTTTTTAAAGAAAATAGACCAAAATTACCTTACTAGCAGAATAATATATAAAGTATATATGTTTCTATAATATCTCGCTAAAATTTTGCGGGGTCCAAAATTGACGTTTTTAATATCAAAAAAAAGGTTTACAACAAAAATTAGGGAAAATTTTAGGCTTGGAGTTAGCCCCCCCCACAACTTTTTTTTTTTTTCTGTTTCTTGTTATTCAAAGTTAGGTAAGCGTGTGCTAATAATTTATTTGCAAAAATTCACATAATTTTTTTTTTTAAAATTACATTTTTTTTTCCTTTTTAAAACCGTTGTATATTCCTTGGGCTTTTTCGTTCACAAATAATGCCTTTTTTTTTGTTTAAGGTTTCACAATGCCAGGTATGGTACTGTTTTTTTCCCCCTCCTCGCACATTCTGAAACTTGTTCTCCTCAGGTGTCCTCTCAGGTTATTTTGTTAGACTTTACTATTATGCACAGTTTTTCCCACCTTGCTAAGTAGTTTTTTTGTTTTTTGGGGGGGCTCCTTAAAGTTTTTTTCCTTTTTTAACTAGGCTCCCTTAATATTTTTGTTTTTTTTGGATTTTTTTTGGTTTGCCCCCGTGCTCGGTTTTTTGGCCCCCTGGGGGGTTTCTGGTCCAAGGTTTGGTGTGGAAATCCCTGTCCTACCAACTCATCCTTTTTTTTTTTTCTTTTTATTTACAAATTCCTTGGAGGTTCCTTTGGGTTCTCCCGGACTTCCAGTTTTTTTTGGCATTCAATGTCAGTTTTGGGCTAACTGGGGGTTTTTTTTTTCTTTTCTTTTTCCTGGGGGCCGTTTATTCTAGGGGAACGCAGCCTCATGGGCTTTTGTCCTAATCCCCCTTGTTTTTTATATCAATGCTCTCATTAGTCTTGTTCCTTCTCAAGCTTTTGGGCTGGTTGGTTTGATATATTCCGGGGGTTTTTTTCGTTGCCCAAATAATGCCTGTTTTTGTGATTCAATGCTTTTTTGCACAGGATATGCTAGGTTTTTCCCCCTCGCCGTTCTCCTTGGGTCCCCGGGTTCCCCCTTTTAGTTTTCTTGGTTTTCATCCCCCTTTTGCAACCTTCTGTTTAAAATCTTTTCCTACTTTGTTTGAAGTTTTCCCCTTGTTCTTTTTGGGGGCCTCTTTGGGTTTTTTTCCCTGTCTTTTCTACTGGGTTTCCCCCCTTTCTTCTGTTTTTTTTTGGATCAGGTTTGGCCCAAAAAATTTGGTGTGGATGACCCTGTCTCCTTAGCTCATTCGCTTTTTAGTTCCTTTACCCGAATTCCCTTTCCCCCAAAAAGTTATCGGGGTTTTGGACTTCGGGGTTTTTTGGGGTTCCCCTATCGCGGACGTTATTAAGTTTACATCCCCCCAGGCCTTGGCTGTCTGTTAGTTGCAATCCGCTTATTTTATAAGCCCCCTGTTTTTTTTTTTACACAGTGCAGAAAACATATATTTTCGATTGAAATACAGAACTGTTTTTTCTAGTGAAATAAAATTTTAATTCCTCATTTCACTGTCCTTGCCCCAATTCCTGCTCGGTTTTTGGGAAACCCTCCGTATACCAGATGATGTCTCCAACTCCGGGGGAAACGGGTTTCTGCTTTTTATTTTGTCCCCCAAACCTGAACCGTTGGTTTTTTTTGCAGTCGGGAATGCTTTCTTGCCTCTCCCTCACTTAAGGTTAATGGTGGAAGGTCTAAACCTCCATGGCTTCTGTTGGGGGGTTTTTTAATTGCTCCGTTTAGCTAAAAAAAGTCTCCCCTTCCTTGGCCGTTTATAACAGCAGCTCTGTCCAATACCTGTGATGGTATCTTTTAAAACCTGGTGTATAACCCCAAAGACCATTTTGGGGTTTAAGGGCCCCCCTTTTCCCTGGCGCTCTTATTAAATAAGAGTCATCTTTGTTTTCTTTTTATTTTCTGAAGATGATGGTTCAGGTAAGTTTTGAGTCTGGGGTTTTTATTTTCCCATCTTGATTGTTTCACTCGTAGGATCAGGGGTTCAAGCCCCTAATTTTCCTTTTGGGAAGATTGGTGTTTTGGGTTTATGTTTATCCTCCTTTTCTCGTCCCCCTGGTAACCGTTTGGGTGTTGCATTTTTTCCCTAACATATTTTTAAATTTTCCTTGGGCCTTGCGAATCGTTCAAATCCCAAGTTTGGTGCCCCCTTAAGTTGAAGGACATTTGTGGGGGCCCCCGTATTTTCTTTTGCACAGTGCATATATTTCAGTTTAAAATACGGAACTGTGATCTCTGGGCCCAGTTTAAAGCTTTTAAATCGTAAATCAAAATTTGTAATAGTAATATTATAAGCTTATAAACCTAAACTATGACTAACATATGTGGATAACATATTTATTATATAAAATGGAGACGATCGAGAACATGAAGAATTTCTGCCAGAAATTAAGGTTCATAGACCTCATAGGTTTTACGATAAAGAAAAAAGAGAACAATATTTTTTCAATCCTAGATGTGAGAGTTTAGCAAAAGCATAATCACATTCATACCTCGGAGTACTGAAAACAAACTCACACAAGACAATATTTGAACTTTTTGTAAATTACTCCAACAACACGGCATTGTAAGAACTCTTGTGTATGTAATATTGACAATTTGCAATACAAAATTAACATCAGAAAAGACCTTCTATTAAGTGGATATTCCGCAAAACCAGTGGATCAACAAAACAGCGTAGGAATAAAACGAATCCAGTAAGAAATAAAGAACAAAAACCTCTGCTTAACATCTCATATGTCTAGGGAATTTCAAAAAAAAATAAAAAGAATCGGAAACAACTATAACATAAAAACAGTATTTGAAGGTAATTAATCCTTAAGAAGCTATAGTCTGTCTCAAAGTATATCGTTATGGCTTTTGACGGACCATACCCCAATAAACCTTTAACGATTTTATTACCTATTGTTATTGGGTAAACCCATTTTTTATAAGGGCAGGGGTGGGCCAGGTATTTCTTTAGTATTAACCATTAGGCATATAAATATTTTGGCTTATATTTTAGTGGCACTGTTGAATAACCGTTTTTACTATGCGTTTCGAAAAAGTTGTTTTTTGAGAATGTAACTATGTCGCGTCGAAATCATTTGTCATTAGATGCAAAACAGGTTGTGAAAAATGTGTAGTGAAACTTTAATCAGTAGAGGTCTAATTAAACAAGAAGCTTTAAAAAAAACCTGTCTACTTACAAAAACTCCAATATCATCGATAAGTGTTTTTAGTGGAGAATTGAACAAAAGAAAAAAACGTAGTGATTTTTAATCTCACCGTATAGACAATCGTGATCAGGACCTAATAAGAAGGAAAATATATTGTCTTTATGAAAGCGAAGTTATTTCTACCTTGGATAAACTGAAAAAAAGCTAGACGAAGACGAAACCAATATAAATATTAGCCGTGCCACCCTCCAGAGAGTTGCTTGTAAAATGGGATTTAAATGCCGCAAACTAGACAAAAGACAAGTAATAATGGAATCGCACAGATTACGCACTTGGAGATTTAATTACCTTCAAGAAATTGAAAGATATAGGTTAGAAAACAGATCCATAATTTATGTTGATAAAACATGGTTTGATACATACGACACAGTATCCAAACGGTGGGTTGATTCCAGTCAAAACTGTCAGACGAAAGCACTTTTAAATAAAGAAAAACGCATTACCATAATACACGCTGGTTCAGAAGACGGATTTTTCCCAAACTGCTTGCTGTTGTCTGCAAAGATTATTAAGGATTCTAGCTTGGATTATCATGAGGATACAAGTGCAGAACTTTTTAAAACTGGTTTAAAAATTATCTTTTAAAAAATATTTCAAACAACAGTGTTATTGTCATGGATAACCAAGCTACCACAGCCGTCTGCTACACAAAGCACTCAGCTTTATCAGTTCAAAAACTGAAATTCAGGAATATTTGTTAGAAAATGATATTTATTTTGAATTAAGTTACAAAAAACGCATCTTTTGGAAGTCCTAAGTTTATATGCAATTAAAAAACAATATGTATGTAATAATTTAGCTAAACAGGCTGGGCATACTGTCTTACAGCTTCCTCCGTATCACTGTATGTGCCCCCATAAAGCATTTTTGGAACCAAGTAAAATCAAAGATCAGAGAGAAAATGTTACACCTACTTAAAGTCCCAGTGTTATAAATTTGATAAAAAATGTAATTACTAACATACCAGTTGAGAGCTGAAAAAATTCACTACAACACATTATAAAAATTGAGGACTCTTACATTTCTATCCAAAACAACATAAATCCTATTGTAATTAATCTCAATGATGACTTTGATAGTAAAACAGAATTAGATTTAGATATTTAGATTTAAAATGTAATTATGTGTAGATAATGCAGTTATAAATTTATTAAAACTTTGCATATATTTAATTTCTTAATGTAATTTTAAGATTATACTTACCTTAATAAACAATAAATTATAAATCTCTATATTATTAAAGTCCGTCCCTAATGTTCTGTCCTTTAATACCTACCGATCCGCAGTTTTATTGCTGTCGGCAGGTATAATCCATAAATGAAGGCAAGAGCTAACACGGTATACTTTGAGACAGACTATACCTAAAAAACCCAAACCGGATATCCTTAAAGACTAGAAGAAGTGCACTTATGTAGTTCCTTAGCTTAGATGTAAAAAAACTTATGCGTGAAATGCATGATCGCGTTTATCGCCTTTATATCTTAGTTCTCTTAGTTCTAGTATAAATACTCTCGTAGTGATGTAACCTGTTAAGTATTCACCTTAAGACGGCTGGAAATACTTACGAGTTGAAAAGTTGTGTTTTAACATAAGTTAAGTTAATGGAAATCCAAGAAACACCTTTCATTCTACCTATATCATTGACCCTTAACCAAACCTGATAATATCTGTATATTTACATACATTTTAAAAATTATTAGCATTAGCCACAAAAGCCTTAAAGAAAAATACCTTTCATGAAATTCTGTAATTGAATTGTACTAGAGGATGCTTCACAAACAATGAGAGTTAACCTCTTCACCAGGCTTCATGTATTGCATCTGACAAGCAAAAGTGAATATCTTTAGAACCGAATTTCAACCCTCAGGGATTTAGCGTACGCGTTGTTATATTAAGAGCTCTTAGATAATATTGGAGGTATGCTAAAGATGATCCTGAGGTTAAATAATTAAATTTTCAGAAATAAAGTACTGCACTTTCGTACAAAATAAGTATTAGTTTGCCGTTTTAGAATTAAATTACAAATGTATGAATATATGTACAGAAAAAGGTACCTTTCAACAGGTAAAAACTTTATTAAATTTCATTCATTTCAGCTCGGCAAGTCAGTGACACCGTAAGTTAAGAGAAGTATGTTTCGCCCTTTGGTCAGCAGATGGCGTAGACGTTTGTTACCCGTTCATGCGTTTCAATACGTACTAAATTAGTACTAGGATTTTTAGAGATATTCACCTTTGACTAGCTTGTCTGATGAGATCTGATATAGATCGAAACCGGTCACAAGATGTCGTTAGGTGAAATATTTACAAAGTTAGTTAGGAAATTAACTACACTATTGTTAACTTTCCGTACAAATATAGGCCATACATTTGTAACATTATTTTAGCTCGGCAAGTCAGTGACACCGTAAGTTGTGAGGAGTATACTTCGTCTTTTAGTCAGCAGATGGCGTAGACGTCTGTTATCCGTTCACGTGTTTCAATGCATACTAAATAAGATATTAGGTTTTTTAGAGATATTCACCTTCGACTAGCTTGTCTGATCAGATCCAATAATGATCAGAAACGGTACAAATTGTTAGAGAAATTACAAGGTTAGTTAGAAATTAACTACACTATTGTTAACTGTCCGTGAAAGTATGTGCGATACATTTCCAAATGTTTGTAACATTATTTCAGCTCGGCAAGTCAGTGATATCGTAAGTTGTAAGAAGTATGCTTCGCCCTTTGGTCAGCAGATGGCGTAGACGTCTGTTATCCGTTCATGTGTTTCATTAAATGCTTTTTGTCAAAATTTAATGGTAAGTGAACTTTACAGGTAGGATTAATAAGCACACAGAAAAAATGAGTCAGAAAGAAGACAACCTATAATTTTGTTGGAAAAAGAAGACACGTGTTATGCCAATGAGAGGCACTATGAAGGCTAAGAATTGCGAAGGTAGGAGAGAGAAAGGAAGAAAGCAAATAAGATTCATGGAGCATCCCTGTATCATGTTTGCAAAATCTACTTAAGAAGACCGGCCTTACCATGTGTTAAACTAAGGAAGGACCAGCCTAGTCTACTTTATGTTAAAATAACACAATCTAATATAATAGATATTTACGTTGTAAGCCCGGAAAATAAACTTTTACAGTATGATTGAGATTACATACCTCTAATTTGTTCTGAAATTTAGGTAGGTAGGTTTAAAGTAAGTGGGTATAACACCCTTCCATGAAATTTAAAACGAATACTGTAAAGGTTATTCGTACGAATAATGTACAACATTTTATTTAATACATTACTTTCGAAATTTATGTTTTGAAATAATAAGAAATTTTTAACCTGCTTTGTATATTTACAAAATAATTAATGGTCTGCTTTAAAAACGGATTTTAATATTTTTGTTTACTGGTGAAACATTATCAGTACTGACATAAAATTTAAATTTGAAGAAAAGATTGCGATGATATGTTCAGGAAAAGCAACTGTCCTGTTTTTATTTATGTCAATGTCAAAAGTTCAGTAAGTTGAAAATAAGTGTTATCTTACAGCCATTTTTGGTAAAATTGATGAAATGGAGGAAGATGGTAAAAATCTGATTCCTGATGAAACTTTGCAAACATCTAATGAGGCTATAACGGTATAAGAAAGATTTTTTTTACAGTATTGAGTCCAGTAAAAAAGGGTTTACTGGGCTAGTTCGGTAAAACTTTTTTTACTGGACCTAATACTATAAAAGTTTATTTTTCGAACTAAAACCAGGTATCTAATAGAGCGTTTAACTGAACAGTATAAAATAAACGTTTTTTAAGTGCCGCTAAAATTTGAGATTCATATTTCACAAAATATTTTTTTAAATTTAATATTGTCATATTACTGGCATTTTAGTTAAAAATAAATAGAATTTACCCATTTTAGTCCGTTTAATGTCATTCTGGATATAAAAAGGTAGGACATGCCCTTCATATGGTTTATTTGACGTATTGAAATATAAAGGTTTTACGTAGGTACATTAAATTCAGGAACAAATGTTACTAAATTACATCTTTCAGATCTAATTTCATTCTAAACGTGACGGGGATAAATATATTCCGACTCGCCTACATGCCAGCTAATAGAGGCAGCTTCTTTAAACAGCAGACAGATAAAAGCATTTTGCAAATTTAGCTCTAAACTTTTTAATTTTTTTTTAGGTACTAATCTATTCCGTTTAAAATAGTATACAGGACATTAAATAAGTTCAGCACTCTGACTTCAAAAAGTTATTAAATTTTGAAAATTGTGGCTGACATCTATACTTTATATTAGGAAATTTACAGGGTGGTGCCTTTTTGATGGATTTTCACAGTATTGGGAAAACTACAAGAGATTAAACAAATTTGATGGCACATTCTCAAGTTTAATTTGTTTAAAACTTTACAAAATATTAAAAAAATTGATAAATAACAACGGTAAAAACAAATCGTGGCTAACTTTCAGGTACAGGGCGTTTTTCAAATGTTGACAATTTCAGCACACGTTTCTATTTTGATTATTAGTAAAAATAAAAGTTATTTATGAAAGAAGCGATCAAGATCCCAAACATAGTATTTAAATTTATACCCCTTGTATAAATTTGTTTTATTCATTATTATTTTTTTAATATTTAATATTATTTTTTATTATGTTTTTGCAATCCATAGGCAACTAGGTTTTTATCTAGTGTTTTAAAATAATGGGTTGCCTTTTTTTCAATATTCAGCAAAATATGTATATCCGTAAAGCATTTGCACTTTTTCGCTTTCAATATAAAATTCAATAATATTTTATATTTAATTTTTTAAACTCCATTTTATTTTAATCAAACACCAAAAGCTTGCAATATGTAATTGCTATTTATTGCTCAAATATAACTTTAAATATTGGCGCAGTCATGTGTTTATAAGAGATATTTAGGCCTTCCATCACCACAAACACAAGAGATCAATCATATTTAGTACGAGAAGTAGAAACACTTTAATAAGTTACATTAAAACGTGTAGGTCTTTCTTGGTCTCATGGTTCCTAAACAGTACTTTAATTATGAAAACACCTCGATGGTTAGTTTAAATTGGATCCCTAACACCCCTGCTACGAATGTCTATTTGTACAGTTGTATTTACTGAAAATGGGTACAAGTCTTATGACTACATTTTGCCATATTTGCGTAAATCAGGCTTTTCTTATCAACGTCGATAGACAAAACAAAAACATAAAATGTGATAAATGATTTTAATGTATTAAAATATTTCTTTAACGCAAATTTTTAAACTCAACGTAACCAATAATAATAACAGAAACTGAAAATTATAGTTAATATTTAATTATAATGTAATATATGATTTATAATAAAATAAAAATAAAAAATTAATATTTGGTCATATGACCATTTTTTTTCCACTATTTAAACCAATCTGTCTGGAATTGAGTTAATTAAATTCACTATAACATTTGGATCAAGCTCTTCCCAGCAGTCGTGGATAACTTCCCATAATTCATTAGAATAGTTTGGTCTAAAATTTCTTTTATATATTTCTTTTACAATTTGGCCCCAAACATTCTCTATAGGATTAATATCAGGACTGTAAGCGGGCCATGGCAAGACTTCAATATTATTACGATGAAGCCATTCCCTCGCAGCAATTGCGGTATGGACCGGGCAGTTATCCTGTTGAAAGACAAATGAGTTATTTGGATATATTTGTCCAACAGATGGAAGCATAACATTTTCCTGAACAGCCATGTAATGTTCGGCATTAAACCTTCCCTCCAATCGCCAGCAGACACCAAGTCCATAAGCACTTATCCAACCCCATACATTTACTGAAAATCGCCCAGGTCTGAAAGCAAGATCGCTAGTGTAGCGTTCTTCGAATCTTGTATTGTCTGGACGGTAGACACGAATTTGTCCATTATATGCTGACTAAAAAACCTTTTCATCAGTGAATACTACCGTGATCCAAAACTGGTGGTCACGGTATATATAATTTAGGGCGAAAAGTAAACGAGACTGTTTCCGCTCTTCTGTGAGCATCATATTTTTGCAGCTACGCGGATTTTTAAGTCAGATTCTTCGGCTCTTCTGCTAGCGGTAGGTTGAGACCCAGGAAATCCTTTGTCAATGATAGCGTTTCTTGCAGTTTCAAAAGGATTTGATAGATATTCCAGAAATGCATTATCTTGTCCAGGGACGAAAATGCGTGCTTGACCAGTACCAAATTTTCTTTTCAAAGAACCCTCTTGAACCCAACGTTGCTTAATTCTTGAAATAGTGTTATTGCCTCTTCCGGTAAAATCCGCTAATGCACGTATTGACCACCCATCTTCAATTCTAGCAATTATTTGAGCTTTTTTAATTTCAGTTAAATGACGGGGCATTTTGAAAATTTTTGGCACTGACAGGCTTGTCAAATTCAATCAAAACCAATTTACACTATAACAATTTTAGTGTACCCATTTTCAATGAATACAACTGTACCTAATTGTTGCCTGGAAATCTTGTTTTAATTATTATAGCGACCATGACAGGACTTGTTTTGAAATCGGGATAACACTTGTTTTAAAATATTGCTTTAATAATATCTATACACCGTAACATGACTTGTTTTAAGCTATATACCTATTATCAAAAGTTTATAAATTTTATATAAAGATTACTATTCTGAATACTTTTTACTTAAAGATTACAATATTGACAATAACATAATTTAGGAATGCTTATTAAATAAACGATGTAGTTGAGCAGAACTTATCCTATGATTTTTTTTAACAATAAGTAGATTTATTTTTTATAAATTGGGATTTCAAAATTAAATATATTTAGAAAAGGTTTTCTTTTAAATTTATTGCCTTATGTCACACCAAATAGATTTATTATTGTTGTAATAAGCATATAATATTTAAAAAAAAACATATCAGTTTATTTTGTGATTATTATAACAATTTTTTATTTGTAAAATCTTGTTTTTTAATATATGTTTTTGCTCTTTTAAGCGATTTGTTAATGGCATAAATGTGCACCTGTATAAAAGTTATTACAGATTCAATGTATTTTTTTTATATTACCAATAATATGCCATAGTAGAGTGGATGATTTTATACAATTACAATAAATAAATAATAAAATTATATAGCACAGAAATTTTGTTATACAAGTTGGCCAATTTTTTGTAAAAGTTTGATTCAGCTATTAGTATGTTTTTTGGCTGCACAGTCATGATTGTATTTACAGTAAAATATTGCTTATTTAAAAAATAAATTGATTGACCATAAATCAGACTACAATGTTTTAACAATATTAAATTTTTTAAATGACTTTATTTTACTAACGTATATAAAATTAACTAAATGTATATTTTAGGTGTACGAAATTCAAAATTAAAATATGTTCGTGATATATTGTTAAAAATTACCTAAGTTTTCCTAAAACACAAGAAAAACCAAATTAATTTATAGAAAACATTTTCTATTCTCCTTTTCACACTGTTACTTGTCGTTTAAAACTTAATAAGGTTAAGTTAGAAGATTAAGACGGCAAAAGTTACCACAAAAATCTAAAAGTTTGATGAGTAGCTAGAATTTGCGTTTTTATTTATCTTTTATCAAAATAAAGGGTCATCCATATATAAAAAAGTAAAATATTCGTTGGACGTATTTTTCCGTAAAAAGATATTTAAAAAAATCGTTTTAAATTTAAAAAAATTCAAATAAAGAATAGCATTTGGCTTATTTTTGAAAGCATCTCGTATTTTTTCGTTACGTTTTAATAAAAACGATCTCGTATTTATTTTCAGTAGCAACAAAATATTTTATTTTTTATGAATAGTTTACCTTTCTAATAAGAAAATAGCAAAAAGTGCCATAAACATCTGGCATTTCAGAAAAACTTTGACTTTTAATTTTTTTATAGGCTTAACTGACTTATTTTAAAGGAAAAAAAGTATCCGTCCTATTTATAGGAAATTTATAGACGTTTTATAAATTTAAAACTGTGTGCCCACTTGTGCAATTATCTATATACCAAATTAACATTCTAAAATACGCTTAATAAATAAGTAAAAAAGTCAATAGCTTATTTTTTTTAAATAAAATATACATATATTTTTTTGTATTTACAAAAAAAACCTATTAAATTATTATTCTCACATAGTATAATAGCTCTTTTTAAATTTATTGTCAAGTTTTTTAAAATAATACCAAAACATACAAAAACAAAACCTAAAATTTGAAATATTAAAGGTTACAATTATAAATTAAAAATTACTGATATTAAATTGTATATTGTTCCATTTTTTAAATACCATTTACAAAATTAAATAAATATTTGATGAATCCGATGCCATTTCAAAATTAAAAAGGAAGAATAATATTTTAAAAGTTATTACCACCATTTAAATATTACTTTCTTACGCAATAACATTTAGAAGCAAATGTTACTAAATTACATATTAGGGACTTAATTTTATTTTAAACGTGATAAGAATAAATATTTTTAGTCGCTTGCATGAAAGCCAATTAGGACATCTTCGTTTTATTTTCCCATTATTTAACGTTTATGTAATGTAATCATACATGAAATAAGAGAAAAAATATTCTTAATTTTCATGACATCTTAGAGTTCTGGAATTACAAAAACATGTTTTTAAAAAATATATGTATGTGTCTGTATCTAATAACAATAAACAAACTATATTTGTTGCAAAAATTGAAAATCTACAGATTTTATGTAATTGCGTGAGTGATAGGCGTACAGCAATGGATTTTTTTAGGGGCTCCAATGTAAAAAAAATATATTAAAATAACTTGAAAACAGATTTTAAAAAATTGGGATATTTATTGCCATAAGCGTACAAAAGTAAGGTTTTTAATATGTCACATATCAAAAATCATATAAAAAAAATCCTGTAGCCGAACTTAATCAAATTTGTACAATAATTAAATTGTATAACATCTTGATTCTGACAGATTGTGTGGTTTATAGGCAAAGCCTTTTAAGAGCTTAAAATATGGAAAACATTTATATAAAAAACTACGATATTTGAAAGAAATTAAACCTAATAATTATTGGTCAAGTCAAGGCCTTAATTGTAACATACTGTATGAGACACTGGCGTCCAATAAGAAAGAAAGTTCATAAAGGGTCAGATGTGAAAAAAAATACGACAACAAAAGTTGAAAAGTGGTTGAGATAAGGTCTTTATTTTATCAACATTATGAAAAACTCAATATTTTTATTCAGTAACTTAAGTTTTTAAATCCCAAACCTTTTTCTTTGGATGAGTCGTTGTGTCAGAAAAAAATGTCAATTCTCTATTATAACAAAATAATAAATAATTATTAAAAGTTAATTTACATAAAATAAAAATAGCAAATAAAAGAATACCCTAGGAAAATTTGCATATTGACAAAAAAACACGTTATCCCATAGTTTCTGAGAAAAAACATTTAAATTAGTTGGCAGGTTCAGTTCAGAAAACGCAATGATTTATAAAAATTTTTATGCTTTCTACAGGCCCTAAACAGAATAATTTCAGATTTAACTCTGCTGACTTAAATTAGCATACTTTTATGTAAGAGTTTTTTTCATAAAATTTTGCATACGTGTTTATTAGACGGGGACTAAAAAATTTAAAACTAAAAATCTCTGAAAAACATCGACCTTTAATTTAACTTATTTCGATAGTATTGAATCATATTTTTTTTGTGGATTACCAAGCCTATACAAAATTAAAATATGTATAATATTTATATTTATTTAATTATCAAAGTACGTAACTATGTTAAAATTTTTGTTAACAAAATTAATAATTAATCAATATTTATCTTTGAAAATTCTGTGAATTGGGTCAAATATAACGATGTCTAGGTATTTTAAAGAATAACTTTTTCTTTATTACTCGATTTATTAGATTTAGTAATGCAAATATGGGAAAATATATTGGCCTACCAAGATATTGAGGCATTGCGCGAGACCTACACCCTCAACATGTCAAATTCATTACGTTAAGTAATTTATAAATAACCTGCTGATTTTTGCACAGTTGCTACATAAATAATGGTAAAAAATTATGGTTGTACTGGCCTACAAAAATCTAGGGTCGTTTGCCCTGACCAACGGCCTTAACATATTTCACGCATGTCCTATCAAAAATGCCCCAATTCTCAGAATTTTAGAAGAAAAAAAAGTTGTAGGTTACGCCAAAATGAATCCATCACACGAAATTTCAAAGAAGTATTTTTATTTTAAAATCTAAAGCTGGTAGTCATGCCTAATTTATTTATCCTTAATATACTACAAACAGAGTTACTCTAACTGGTATAATCTTTCAGGGCATAACACAAGATTTTATAAAGACTTATTTTAAAACAAACATAAACACAAAAAATTTAAATAAAACACAGATTTCAAATATCTTTAAAACACCTCATTATTAGACATCGTTTTTTATTCACTTATAACCTTAGAAATGCTAAAATTATTTCTTTAAAGTATGGTAAAAAGTACGTATTTAATAAAAGGCTTTAGAAAACCCTCAAGGAAACCTTTGGAATTGACGGCTTTTTGTTAACGTTTATTAAATGTAGCTTTGGGAAATATTTTTTATGTTATCTTTAATATTATTTAGTTTAGTTTTGCAATTATATATTGGACTAGTTATATCAAAGAAAAATAAGACAATACTTTAAAAAATGGCAACCTAAAAAAATATATTTTTTATGGTTTAATTAAAAAAAATATTTTATGGCTAATATTGAAATTTTTAATACACGAATATAGGAAAGAGTTATTTGACCAACAAGGGTATTAAAACGGGCAATTATTAATAAAGGCCATTTAATTTAAGAGATAAGATCATTAGTCGCTAATTAATGCCCAAGTTAGTAACAATATTTTTTTAGCGATTGTTTTGATATTTAATTGTAAAAATTATAATTTTTCTTAATTTTTTTAGTTCTATTTTAGTCTTAGGCAACCAGCTTGACGGATGTTTTAAAGGTTATTATTTGAATAACAAAGCTATGAGTAGCCTATGTATTAATTTGTATACTTTTAGTTCCCTATATTATAATCGTTAATTATTAAAAAAATATTTATTATTAAGGGCTATAAATGCATGATTTTTGCACAATAATAATACTTATAAACAAACGATCGCCAAAGTAAATATTTTCCTAACCAGTGCACAAAGGAAGACCTTTCACAGGTAAAAGTTAGACGAACAACGCAAGTTCACAAAAGCAATAAGAACGGCAACAATAATTTCCGCATTGCTTGGCAACAATATATTTTTACTCTGAACTTTTATAAATTACGAACTTACCATAAATGACCTAAAAGAGTGTCTTTTTAAAACATATTCTAACATCCATTAAGTTTGGACTAATAACGATTAAAAAAATAATATTGCTTCCCGTCAAAATTAAACTGACAAGTTGATCTGTTTTTACTTAAAAATATGTGACTTTTATTTTCTAAATTATTTGTTATTTATTTTTTAAATCATATTTTACCAATAAAGTATATTAGATACTAATACCAACAAAAATATATATTTTCCTCTCTATTTCCAAGATTAAAATTGCTTTTTCGGGCATCGGCAAATTTTAGATTTAGACATAAAGGCGGCAAAAAACTACGTCATAAATTCTTACAGCTTTACTTTTGAATTTGCTGCCTTTTGTTACGATTTATTAAATGTGGATTCTGAGGGATTTTTATTGACCTTTCTTTATTATTGGTCATAATTATCGCTATAAATTTTATCGCTGATGGTCCAGACAAATTTAAAAGTATTATGGTCACAGACCATATAGTACTATTAAGTTGCCTTTATAATATTAAATTTCAAATAATTAATTTTAGGTAATTAAAATTTTTAGAAGTTATTAGGTTTCTGTGAATTTTAAACTTATATAAAATTTGTTAAGCTACATTGTGACAAAAATTCATAAACGTCATTATAATAAATACTTTTTATAAATGTTTTTAATTTTTTGTACAAGTAAATATTTATTATTTATACCACCGTTTTAACAGACCTTATTACTTAGAAAATATAAACTTGTTCTTAAACCATAAAAAACGTAACGAGAATGAAAAGTATTATTCAAACAGAAGTAAATCATACTTAAATGGATTATGAAAAATTTAAATAAAAGTATATCATACTTGAAATAAATCAAGAGTGTTATTTTACATTTGGTGTAAAGTCTTATATTTTGCATTTTGCTAGCCAAAGCATTAAGAAATAAAAATTGGAATCAGATTCCAGGGGACCAGAAATTATTAATTGTTTTAAAATTGGCCAAGTGATGCGAAAATAGGTATATTTAAGAGGGCACTTCAAATAACTTGTGCAGCGACAATAAATAAAAATTTTAAATTATGTGCTGATACCTCATCCAAAAGAATTTGCTATAAATGCGATACATGTATTTACTTTTGTTCACAAAACTTTCGTGGTTGCTTAAACGAAACGAAATTAAAGGTAGATTTGTAGACTTACCTATACTGGGTCACAGGCGCAACCGGCCATGATCTTCTCGATCTCAAGATCAGAGCTGTTCTCAATCCCCCCGCGTTACTACTTCCCATTTGAGGGGCGGATGTTCTTTTTTTGGTCTTTTTAGCACCACCCCATATATGTTGAGTAGCGGTTATAGGGTGAGGACCTATGGTAAAATGGGAAATTTTCAATTAATCATTTGGGTTTGTACAAAATACACTTTAAGAAAACTAAATATTATATTTATATCGGCATATACAATGTATCTTAATATTCAGAACAAATGTTTAAAGGGCGTTTTTTTGAGGTCAAAATAGGTTTTTTTATAAACATGTGTCCTAAAATGCACTCGCTTTAAGGTTCTGTCATCAAAGGTTGCGTAAAAAAAATAGATTATTTGGAACCGTAGCTGCAGTTCTGCTTTAATTCCCACGAAAATTTGCATTCTTCCGGTATTTTAGGCGTTTTATTTATTTTTGGTCTTAAAAAAAAACAAATTTTGGAGGAGATTAAGGGGGTACATACTCATATATAATCAAAATTTTATGTGTAAGCGTATGAGAATCGCCGGATTATAAAAGGGGAGCCATTGCGTGTCTTTAAAAATCTAGGAAAAAACAAGGAAGTTGGTTGTGACTGCCTATTTTATTATTGTCTATTAGCATTTTTTAATCTATATTTAAACTGTAAATAAATGTTGAACCAAAAAAAATAATAATAATAATATATCAATAATGACAAACGAAATGTGGTTATTAAACAAAAAGTGAATCAACAACGTTACGTTACTAAATCACGTCGTCACAGCCAACTCCCTTTATTTTTTTATTTATACGCAGTTGCTTACCTTTACTTAATGATTTTCTGACAAACCGTTAGTTGTACCAAAAAAATGCAAAAGACCAAAAATTTAAATTTTTTATGACCAACTTGCTCATATAGCTTAATTTTAAAATATTTTAGTGTACATATAAAATTTTTGCCATTAAAAGTGTTTATTTTTCTTAATTCCCCGTAACAGGGGGTTTTTACCTTTTTTCAATAAAAAAATGCGCGCCTAAAATAATTGTTGTATAATAGAGGTTTTTCTGTAGTTAAAAAAAATTCGCAACTTACGATGACTATAGCTCGGGGGAGTACATTTTAGAACACATGTTTGTGTAACGTTGCTACAAAAGATAATAGTTTAAAATTTGGCAATATAAAGTGTAAAGAGGCATCTGGTTATCTAATCGGATGTACATTATTACTTCTTGTTCAGTCGAAATGGTGGACTAAGCCTACTTCTAACTAAACTGGTTAATAAAATAAAATAAAATAAATGAATAATTTGAGATTTGATAAGTTATGTACCTTTTTTAAATTTTTGGTAGGGCATAACAAAGTGATACGTTTTCGTTTACGAAAAATCAGTTAAAACTTATAGAGGTAATTTAAAAGAGTCAAATAACCAAGCCAATTGTTAACATAAGAACTCTAAAATTGTTGGGAAGATAGATTATTTTGTATCTTGTAAAGTGTTGTGCCTCTTGGTCTAATAACTGTAGGAAAGATATAACATGAATAAGTAATTTAAAAAAAGCTACCTTGCTCTGATCTTGATCGGTCCCCTCGTACACACAACATGTAACTCTTTCTGGTAGGTGAACATGTCGTGGATGTCATATTTGACACTATATCGTCTTGTTCGAGTCTGGCAGCAAGTTCGCGGTAAACCTCGAGTGTTGTGGGTGAAGTCATTTTTGTAAACACCTGCAAAAAATATTTTATTTTAATTTTATCTAGGAATAGTTTACAAAAACCTAAAGCACAAATGATTGTGTGTGTCTTGAGTTAAGTAAAAGGTGGCTTGGTAACAGGTATCTTAACGATCTGGAGATTTGAAGGAAAAGGGTAAAATCTAAGCACAAAGTTATTAATATCGTTGATTATAACTGGAACTCAACAAAGAACTCAAGAAATATGTCCCCGGTAAAGATAACAAATAAAAAAGTATTTGCTGAGGATCTTTTGTAATGAATCAGTACTTTCTGTCATAAATCATTTTGTGCCATTTCAAATTTTGAAAATTATTTTTTTTTCATTACCTTTAACAAAAGAAAAACAAAACATAAGTCTATAATTATAAGGGTAAGTATTAAATTCTTCTACCTTTTTTTGAAGATAATTGCTGATATGATTATATATCCCACATAATTTCTTCTCATTAAGAGAGGAAAGAATGCGCTTAATCTGCTTTTTCTAGGTTTTATTTAAAAAGTAAAAAATATATTTTTGTTAATAAAGAGAACACTGATAGTAATAAGGTAAGTAACAATATTTTTATATTTAAAAGTATAATACGCATAAACTAAATAATAAATTAGGGTTTTTTGTTAATTATTTTATAACAATGGTTTCATATTATCTTATATGTATAATTTCTATATGTAAGACTACTAAAATGGTGACTCTTCTTATATATATTTTTTTGTTTTAACCGTTTTTTGTTCACAATTTTTAAATCTTTTATTTAATTGATTTTACAGATAAAAACAAGGTGTTTCCTACATTTTATTATTTTTAATTCTGATAAGAATAATTCCACTAAATAGTTAGTTTAAAACTCTATTTAAGCCAACCATTGTTTTAAAAATCTTTTTCTCTTAAAAGTTTGTAAGTTTTATCTTTGTTTTCTTGTGGCTAAAATATAACTAAAACTTTTGTTTTGACTTTTAAAACTCTCCTAGAGATAAGTATATTTACTTATTTGAAGAGAACTACGGATCGTAAATGCTGATAAGATATGGAATAAGTTTTAATTTTTTTTAAGTAAAATAACTATAAATATTATCATTTTTGTAGGTTTTATTTGAATTGATATCGAGAAAGAATAATTTTTTAAGAATGTATTACCAATACAAGATATTTTATTTAAATAATTAGCTTTTCACAATGTTAGCAAAGGCTTTAATTTTCGTAAAAAGGTAAATAAAAGAAACATATTTTTAAAATAAAAATAGAAAATAAATTAATTAAATTATAAAATAAAGTGGTTACCGTGTTTTTGCAACAGACTAAAAGCTCTTGTGTAAATAAACTCAAATAATTTATTTTGTATTGGATTTGAACTGTTATTTAAGCTAAATGTTGTTTTTTAAAGTTGCTTTTTGTACACTTTTTTAACTTTAAAAAATAAAAATAAAAAAATTACAAAGACCTCTTAAAAAGAATATAAGGTAAAATAAAATAATCTTTATAGAACATATTGTTGACATTATTAATAATGGGAAAATGCAACTGTTGGTATTTATAGCAGGAAGGATAAGTATTTTAATTTTTGTTTTTTTTTTATTGTATAAAAGAATTTGTAAAAATGGAACAATACCATAAAACCCCACAACATGTATTTTAGATAATTTGTCATTTGTGGGGAACATATCATTTTAAAATTTAAGAATTTTTTTTGTCATACATATACTTGACTTAGATTGTCAATGTCTTTTCCTAATCCAAGCTGTAAAATATAGCCCACAGATAATTATTAAAAAAAAAATTCTATTTTACCCATTTTAAAGTCAAATGTCATATTGTAATACCTGGTTGAAATAGTTATTTTCCTAACAAGTGTGCAAAGTGATACTTTTCCGCACGGAAAAGTCACTTTGCGCAAGCGTTAGGAACAAAATTTTTCCTACGAGCGTCAAATAATACCAATATTAAAGCAATGATTATTTTTTAAATTATGTTTAATCTGAAAGAACTACTACAACATATTTATAAATGGAAATTATTTGTTGATAAAATTTACAACAAAAGAACAGTTATTAGCATATTGTAAATTGATTGTAGAACCTGTAATTTCATTTAGCGGGTGGCTTATGGAAGCGCTTATTGTACGGCTTGATAAAGGTTGACTTAGCTCAGGGGGGGGAGTTGTTCATGGTCAATATTTTATTCGACATATCCTTTTTCTGATTTGTGTGATTTGTAGCTCTCAGCTACAGCCGTTGATTTCCAGCCCCCAAGTCGCTTGACATTGGTAATTCCTTCTCCAGAATCCGCTAACATAGTCGCAGAGGATCGACGAAAACTATGTCCATTGTACTCTTCTGGATTTTTTAATTTTAGGTATGCAGCAATTTCTGAAGGCATTTTACATATTGAAATTATTTCCGCACATTGCGTACTGCATGCTCCTTGTTTATACTGGACAAAAAAACGTCTGTGTGGGGTATGTGGTTTTCGCAAATTTGCATATTTACGGTACAATTGCAGATAAAGTCCATTATTTGTTTCATCGGACACTACAAAGATTCTGGAAGTGTTATTTTCTGTCAGGAATTTTCACCGCTATCAAATTTTCATTATCCTGTATGTCATCAATCAATATTTTTGTAAGTTCATCTCTTCTACAAGCACCGGCTAATCCGAAAATTGTAGCAACTTTTATTAGAAGGTAAATATTATCAGGTGCTTCTTTCATGAATCTTAAAACTTCTTCTTTACTGAAAGTTTTTGATTTTTCTGGCCGGTATCTCACGTTTTGGTGTTTAAGTAGTGATGTTAGCTTGAAATATGAACTTAAATCAAGGTTCCTTTTCACTTTAAGGACACATTTTAACATAGAGTACTTACTCTTAAAGTATTAGGTTTATATGTTTTTTGCAAATCGGCAAAATAGGCCAAGAACACTTCTTCTTTAATACTTTTTGTCCCCTTGCTGGAGCACCAGTTTTCGAAATGACTATATTGATTCTCATATTTTTCACGAGATTTTGCTGGTAATAAATTTAAACTTACGGTATTTGCTGCATCCAGGATAGAATCTGGTAGCTCCTCATCGGGACTACTCATTTTAAATAATTATTTTTTATTTAATTAAAAAACTATGACGCCTCTTCATTAAAAATGCTTGTTTGTATTGAAATTCATTTGTGCAATTGCTTGTTCATATGGAAACGAAGAAAAAATCTGACATGTGTTAAAATCACCAAGATTACATATTGTTGCTTGACTTGTCATATTCATTTATTATTATTATTATACAGGGTAATTAAAAACATGTTTTTTTTTGTGTTTCAGTTGAAATATTGAAAATTACGAAGTAACAAACAAAAAAGAGAATAAACTAAAACTTGCAATGACTTCGTATATTGCATGAAATAGCCTACAATTACTAAACGGTGTGCAGAAAAGTGCAACTTTGCGCACTCAAATGCGTGCGGAAAAGTGGACTTTTCCGCACGCTCGTAGGAAAAGATAGTTTTAAGACAAATCTGGAAAAATAAACCAAGGGCTATTAGTTTTTTTTTTTTTTTACAAAAATTTGCCCTATTAACTTTTTTTACATATTCATTTTCCTATAAGAGTACAAGTATATTGCAAACTAACACAATAATGTTCGGTTTGCTTTATTTATCCTTTAAATTGCATTTTAATTGGATTTACTACTTATTTTAACTATATAAACAACACACAAGTTTAAAACAAAATAAATCACCTGGGATAATTAATGAACGCAATTTCCTGTTTAAGAAGAACGAAACTAATCCTAATATATTAAAAAAGCCCAATTAATTAAGTCTTAAACATAAATGCTATTAATAATAAATAGCAATAATTGCTTTTTTGAATAAACTTGCCAACGTCAATTCTACTTAATTTAAATTATTACTTTTAAAGCTGCTTATTTTATAAATAATTTATTATTTAAGGCAAATGGAATTATTACGTCTTTTGATTTTCTTACTCGTGTTAAGCCTCTTTTAAAGGTGACAGTAATTTATAATTATTAATAGTATTAAAATTACCCGATCCCTATAGAATTGTTACACGATATTTAATTAAATGAAAAATTATAAAGTTAAAAGATTGTAAATTAATCGAAGGTATTTACTTACAATAAATTAATATTCTTACAAACCACTAAAAAAAACAACTCGAATAACGAAAAAACGTTAACTAGGGAATACATAACATGTTAGTCGTTTATAAAACTAGAAAGTCTAAAACCTCGCTGCAAGAATTTTAAAGATACTAACAAGTTTGTTTCTTTTCTCATTTAGGTATGTTCTATTTCTGACTGTTTTTTATATTTTAACACATGGACTAATAGTTTGGGGTAGTTTAAAATGGTGTAGTCCTCATGATTATATTTCTGCTTTGGCACAAAATTTGTATGCCTTAATGTTTAAAAAAAATAAGATATAACTTTAGCATGCAATAATTTTACGTCTTGATATAAAATTCAAATTTAAATATGTCATTTTTTTCTTCTAAAAATCTACCAATACTCAACAATATGAAAATAAGCTTTTACTTTAGCAATTTGTTAAAGTGTGCACTCCTTCAAATTAAATTCAAACTTTGTGTGAACGTCAAATAACTTTTAGGAATGACATCAAAAATAAACACACTTTACTTTAAAATTTATTATACTTTTTAAACTACCTTGAAAATAATAAGTCGTTTGGTTTTAGTATATTCTAATATTTATGTTTATGAATGTTGCGTAATATTTGCTATTATTTATTTTAAAACCAATAGGTTTCTATATTGTTGCTTTAATTTTGGTATAGTTGTCAATTATCAATTAAAAGGTGTTTTTTTAAGTAACATATTTCATGTTTTATATTGGTTGGAATCACAGCCACAAGTAGCCATAACTTCAAATTAAATTTGATAATTTATAGGAGAGTGGTACATTGTGTATCTATAATTTTATTTGTTTTACTATTAATAATTTTAAATTTCACTATTACACCGCATTAAAATTTATTATTTTAAGTAAAAAACCTTAAAATTTCTGTAACACAAAACACAAATACATGAACGGTAAGGCTACATATGTGCAACTTATCCTCAGGATAGGATCCCAAATTATACTTTTGAATTTAATGTCTACCTTTATTTTTTTAAATGTTTGCAAGATAGAAAAACAATTTTTATTTCTTAGATTACAAATCATACTAGGTGACATAGAAAATGCAACACCCAGAATTATTTATTAAATTTTGATAAAACTTGTAAACATATTTGCTATTATGGAAGTATACGCTGATAAAATGTTAAAGCCATTCCGAGCCGAACTCTTTTTGTAAAGGCATTTTTTGTTATATCAGGATCCAAACAACATGAATATGTTTAGTTAATATTCAGTGGTTTTTCTGTATTGGATTTGTTTGGTTCCATTTGTTTCATTACATTATCATGCCTAGAGTTCGCAGACGCGCTAATTTTACTTTTTTACTTTCTGAGTTTGAGAGGGGTCACATAATCGGGTTGCGTAAAGCCGGATTATCTTTTAGAGAACTCGTTTATCGAGTGAATCAAAAGGAAGCTACAGTAATGAGATGTTGTTGAGCGTGGTTTCAAGAAGACCGAAATCGACGGGTTTGGGGTACTGGACGCCAAAGACAGAATGCAGAGCGACAGGTTTGATGCTGTCGGAGGGTCAATAAAAATGAGAACAGTTTATCGCTGAAAAAGGTCTTTTGGACTGTTTTCATACCGTCCCCATCTTGTACTATCTCTGATCCCACAGCATCGTCGGCAACGACTGGTATGGGGTAGAGAGAGACTTAAATGGAATATAAAATAAAACTTAATCGTATTTAGCAATAAGACCAGATTCTTTTTGGGCACAGATTATTACCGTGCAAGAATAAGAAGGAGACGTGGTGAAAGACATAACGTCCAATTTTCCATCTAACGACATATTTATCGCACTGCGGGTGTTATGTTATGGGGTGCCATTGCTTTCAACAGAAGGTCACAATTAGTGTTCAAACATTGAAAAATACACTTTGTCAGCAGGACGATGCACACTTTATGTCGCAAGTGTTAATTTAGACTTTTTAGAAGCGTCTGGTGTAAATTTACTTCAGTGGCCTCCTCGATCTCCAGACATTACCCCTATCGAACATGTATGGATTATGATGGAAAGAAGGTCGCAAAATTTACCGCATCCTCCATAAACATTAAAGATTCTACGAAACCATATTCAGATGGCCTGGGATATAATACACCAAGAAGATATCATTCACCTAATTCAATCAATGTCGCGACGATTTAACGAATGTGTAGCCAACAGAGGAGCTTCAACACATTATTAACATATAGATGGGATATCTCAGCTATTTTGCAAAATTTCGACCTCAAATTTTTATTACTTTCTATTTATTAGTAGGCTATAAAGCGTGAAAGTGTGCTCAAAATTACAGTACTCTACTCGGTGTTACATTTTCTATGTCACTTAGCATATTTGTAAAAATACAAATTAGTTTATGAGAGACAGTATTGATTTTGTGACAAAATATCCACAGCAGATTTTTTTTATTTGTGTAACATAACTAAAATAAGTCCCATTTTTGTTTCAACGAGTGCTGATATGTGATAAAATCGACATTTATATATTATGGTGGGTTGACACTCTTCAGGCTTTCATCAAATTAATTCTAAAGAATACTAAGGGCTAAGTATTGACACTAACTTGCTCTTTTTTACAGTACCCAATAAATTAACACAAAATTCCACTCTAAAAAATATCTTTGTACTATTTCTGAAATCGACCAATAAAAAAATTAACAAAAACTAACAGAATAAAAAAAAAATAATAATAAAAAAAAATTAACAATCATAACAGGCTGCTAGCTGGCAAGTTGGTGTAGAAGCAGCGTACCAGCCTCTCAGCCGTGAAGACCCGGGTTCGATTCCCGCACTGTCCATTGGACTTGACTTTTTCATAGCTCGTCACCTCACAGAAGGCAACGGCAAACCACTGTGTAGTATTTCTGCCTAGTAAACCCTCTCACATGTGCTTCGGAAGGCACTTTAAGCCGGTGGTCCCACATATCTGTCTAAATTGGTACGCAGACATGTGCGAGAGGGCGCCTACGCTCTGCATAGATTATGGCACATTAAGAAGAACAGGCTGCTAGACTAAATTATTTTTGAGATCAGTGCCAGCACAGAGAAATACCTTCAAAATATAAACGAAAATTGAAGGTTAGGAAAAAAGTAATTTTCACTGCTTTTTATATTGTATATATCGTTTCTATTTTGATAATGTTTTATACATTGACGACTGGCATTGCCCTAAAATATTGTGGGCCCCTAATTAACTTAAAACCCATTTTTGATTTTGTTTTTGTTGGTTAATTACGTGTATAATAAAATATTATTTTATAATTATAAGTACATTTTTTAAACAACCCTTTATCTACACAAGACTCTTTGATACGCATTTAATAAATATCATAATGTACTGGAAAATATTTTTTTTGCAGTAAACCTACCCAGAAAATACATACACAAACAAATTTATTTTAATACAGTTTACAGGAAATTGTGTTTATTTTAGCAAATCCTCCAGAAACGGGCTGGACATTTACCAGGTGTTAATTAAAATATTTAATGCTATTGACCGACATTAGCTAAAGGGTATTACACAAGCAAAACACAATTTTGGTATTGTGCTACCTAATGTTTTACTGGTTTAGCTTTTGGTTAAGCTTTTATCTATACTGTGGTAAATTCTGTCGTATTGTTAACCATAGTATACACATAAAAATATATATTAGCAAAAACAAATTTAGAGACGCTCTTAATATACTGTTGTTAATGCAAAAAAATGTTGCAAAAGCTTTTATTTAATGAATTTTAAAAAAATAAGTATTAAACTATATTTCGTGCAATTTGCGGCGTGACTCAAGTAATGTAGATATTTATATCTCGAATACTCTGGTAATTTTAATGAGGAAAGTTTTAAATATTATTTTTCATAGCGCGCTCTGGTCTCTTTTGATTTTAAATGCATTTTTTTCAAACTACAATATTGCAGTTTCAATAATGTTATGAAGCATGTTTATTTATTCTCTTTTGACTAAAAAAAACATATGTCAAAACACTTTTTTGCGAAATCTAACTATAAAATCAGTTTTAAGACATAAAAGTTTAAGAATACAAACGCTTTTATTTACATCATAACTGTTTGCCAACCTTATAAACCAGTCAGTCAACTGTTTTATATGTTATATTATACTTGTATACTGGCAACAGTGCAACTTCTTAAAACAGAACGAATAAAAGGGTCGTTTAAGGGCTGGACGTAATAGCTATTTATGTATCAAGGGCGTTACTGGGACTATAATGCCCTGAAGGTCGAAATAGATTTCGACCTGATGAGCATTATAGTCCAGTAAAGCCCGTGGTGCATACAATGCTTTATGTTTTACCCAAAAAAGAGTTTTTCAATGATTAATTACATTATTTATTCGCAATATAAAAAATAAGTTGCACCTGTACCTGTATACGTAAGTAGATAATGACTGGTGTTAAGTTTGACTTTGATGTTTCTGTCAGTTAGTCAGTTGGCATTTTTTATTTAACGATTTGCTCAAAATGGAAGAAATTCCACAAAATATAAGAGAAAAAGCCATAAAAGCGACCGAAAATCTTTTGCCAGTTAAATCAAGGCAACAGTATGATCGGGAGTATGGCATATTTGGTATTTGGAAAGATGCGAACGCAATTCTTCAAATAACCGAAAACGTTTTAATGGCATATTTCCAGGAACTGGTAAGTTATTGATTTTATTTTAATACATATGTTTAACAAACTTAATTATTTTAGTCGGAAAAATACAGTCCGAACTCTCTCTGGACCAAGTATTCCACCCTAAGGTCTACGTTGATGGTCATGAAATATAGACATTTCGCAATACCATCGTCTCATATCTTTTTAAAAGTTAAGTCGAAAGGATACGTCCGAAGAAGTCTCAAAGTTTTGGAAGGAGAACAAATATTAAAATTTATTAAGAAGGCTCTGATGATATCTACTTGGTACACAAAGTCATATTGGTAATGGGTGTTTTTGGAGGTTTAAGACGAGATGAGTTGGTCAAAATGACCATTGATGACATTGAAGATAGAGGAAAAAGAGGTTATAAAGGTACCAGAAACTAAAACTTCAACTTCAAAAAGTTTTACTATCATTGAAGAAGATTTAGGCGCTTTAAATTTAATAAAAAAGTACACAACATTAAGACCAGCTGGAATAAAGGAGCGAAGATTCTTTCTTACCTATAGAAAGGGTCGATGTACAGTACAACCCATTGAAAAAATACCATAGGAAGCGTCCCAACATTGATCGCAAAATTTTTAAAACTGGATAATGCAGAAGCTTACACCGGCCATGTTTGGTCGACATGTCAACTTTACTTGTGAGGCAGGTGCTTCGTTTGAAACGCTAAAACAACATGGGAAATGGAAAGCTCTTCAGTAGCTGAAGGATATATAGAAGAAAGTATTTCACCCAAAAAACAAAGTAGCCAAAATGATTGCCAATTCAGTTAATTCCGAGGTTAATTCCGTATCGACTATTGAAAATTCTTTAATGGACTGTTCTTCTATACAAAATAGCGTTAGTGCTACCACCGCTGCTACCATCACAAAAACACCGACCATTCTATAGTGGGATCAGCTACATTTTCCGGGACATTTCAAAATTGTAATTTTTATTTTGGAAATAAAGTTTAATTTTTAGTATTGTTTAAAGAAAAATTATTTTTGTATAAACTTGATCTTTATTGTGAGAGAAATAAAATTGGAAAAGCAATAAAATTTCCATATTAGATTAGGCATATAAGCGGGCATTATCATAATGCCCGCTTATAATGCCTAGGTGGATAGCAGGTATTATTGCTATCATAACATATTCCGTTTCTAAGGTATTATAGATCAACAATAGATAGGTAAAACATAAATCACATAAATACCAATGCTACGTAGTCTTTTTAAAAGGAAATAATAAATAAACTTAATATGCCGGCTTCCTAAATTTTGTTTTTTTTTAACAATACGCAGTTTGTATTATAAAGGTACACATTTTACAAAATAACTGTTTATTTGTTTCTATAAACAACCGACAAATTTTGGAATTAAAAACAATATATGTTTTCTAAATGTAGAAAAAAACGCGGTCACTTTATTTTAAACTGCTTTTATTCAAAAAGCAATAATTTGTTTTAACAATAATATTTATTTTACTAGTTTTTATATAATATAATTATACAGTAGATCAAGCTGTACGAAATAATTTTTTATAAATTATTTAATTTACAAGATCATGCAGTTAGGACTTCTACCGTATCCAAGTTAAATTAATATTTTTTGTCACAAAGTTTTAAATACATGATTTAGATAAATTTCTTTAAAAAAAATATGCCTATTTACAGCAAAGTCTAAACAAGTATTTTTTACCAAAACTTAAAAAGATAAGGCCCAACACTTTTTTATAATATGATTTAATGGGCTACAAAATTCAAAATATTGTTAAGCTGACTAGAATAACCAATAAAGTTATATTTTTCTAAAATCAATTTATAAAAATGTTTATTTGATATTAAGCTTTTATTATTTGCCCTTTTAAAAGACGAATTTAAAACTCTAAACACCAACAACTTAATTTTATTTGACAAAAAAGAATTTCTTTATCCATATTGTTTGCTTTTATATTTCTATAGATATTTTAAATTCTTTCTGAAAAAAATATACAGGATGGCTAAATAAAAACGAACAAAGGTTTTTTTTGAATATTTTTTCGTCAGTAGAACCACTCTGTATATCGGAAATTGCTGTACCAAATGAGCTATAGTCAGTATGTAAAAGGAACAAAAGCTAATATCCTAGAAACAAAACGACGTGTGTTGTTGAAAAGACATTACAAAAGGTATTTTAACATTAAAATGGTGCAAGAAATAATTGGCGCAGCAAAGTAAATAACAAACGTAAAATGAAATAAAAGATTTAGATAAAGGGAAAAAAAACAGAAATCGCCGCAAATGTTGAAAACCTCCTTCGTTGCTTTCAATGCTTTGTCAAGATATCAATTTTTCGAACGAATTTTAGCGCAATCATTATGTTTAGGGTTAAGATACATTTTTTATAAATTTTATATTCCAACACAAAAAATATTAAATGTGTTAGATCCGGAGATAGTGGTGGCCACCTTATAGGTCTATCTGTTCCTATCCAACGGTTTCCAAAGTAAGTATTTTAATACTCATTTATTTAATAAGCGTTATGTGTGGGGGCTTTATCTTGTTAAAAGTAAATCTCTATTACTTTATTTAAAGTAAGCATATCGAAAAGGTTTGATTAGAGTATGTTCAGATATCTATCTGCATTTATACAGCCAATATCATCCAGGGTGTGTTATATTTTTAAAAGTTAGTTTGTTATGCTATCTTTTTAGGTTAAAATGTACAGTGTGTTTAATTTAAGAAAATGAGGTTAGGTCCGACACATAACGCCAATATTACTTTTTTGATAACACTAACAATTGGGACACCCTGTACATAAAAAATCAAAAAAGCTTTTAAACTTTGCTATTTTAAGTTTATGTTAATTAATTTACATTAATCCATACTTATGCAAATTGTACAAAATATGCAAATTAATACGCCCTATTGTCATAAATTATCAAATATTAATAGGAATTAAAGAATATTTAATAGGATAAACAGCGACATATACCAATATATAGGGTGCTTAAGAAAGTTTGAAACAAAGGGGGTTTTCTTTTTGTTATTAGGATACTTAAAAAAAGTCATAATTAATGTAATCAATTGTGCAGGTTGAATAACCTAAAGCACATTTTGGCACCAGTCACGTGACGGCCGTTATGGCGGAAAATTTAAAAAATGTTATATGAAAAGTTCAAAAATAGGGTTAGAAGTTAAAATTAAAAAAAATTGTACGACATAACTTTTAGAATTTAGTTTTAGGCTTGTTTACCAAATTTTAACAAACAATATAAAGATTTAGGAAAGATTTACACATACATACAATAACCCTATATTTTCTTAGTTAAAAGAGATACAAAAAAATGTTTTGTACAAAAGTTCCTTTAAAATGATTGTTGAATAATTTGCCATTTTCAGAATAGGTATACGGGATCAGGTAGAACAGTTTTAGGACCTTAGCTCAAATTTTTTAAATGAAACACCCTGTATATTTTGTTTTTAAAAAGATAGCAATAAACAAACACATCCTAGAGCCAAAACTATTTTGACATTGTAGCTAAAAAGACATTACACAATATATTTTAACATTCAAAAAGTGGAAGAAATAGTTGGCTAAAGAACAAGGCCAAAATTTTTTGATAAGTTATCGACTATCTTTTTAAGGCAGTTGTAGGCAATTTTGATTAAAAAGTAGATGTGTCAATAAAAAATTTATCGCGCTAGCTGAATGTGCGCTGTCGGACTTTTTTTGGTTTATTTTTTTTAAGTAATAAACCTGTGGAATTTGTTTGCTTAAAAACGTCTTCCCCTCTAATTTAGAGACTCTTAAATAAAGCGTTAAACCATTGATAATAAAAAAGCTTGGAATTTGAGGGTTCTGCCCAGTATTGTTAAAACAGTTTAATTATATTTGCATAACTGTCTTGGGATAACAACAATACATTTTTTATTATTAAGACTTTTATGTACCTTTTAGAAAAAAAACACACCTTTGCATAAAAATATATAAAATTTTGCTTTAACTTTATTATAAAATTATATCCGCTTAATTAAATTCCACAAAACATTATAGCCCTAATCTTGGATATAAAATATTAATAAACTTCCTACAGCTGAACCTTCGAAAATTAATATTTAATTAAAAAATCAAATACTAATTAATGCCAGAGAACAATGTAGAAATATACCCATTAAAAATTTTACGTAAATCATAAAATCAATAATATTATGAAAGCTTGGTATGTCTTTAAAAGATCTTATGACAATTTTAGTCTTTTTGTTTTAAAAGTTGTTTATTATGCTTTTATATAATCAATTTAATTTAATAGAATTAGCTTTGAAAGAAAATTGAAAGAAAATATTTCAACATTCTTATAACTCATTTACTTATAAATCATAATTAAATTTATTAAAAGTGTTAATTTCATTATCGTAATTAGCCTTTTGTATATTTGAAGAGGCAAAGGAAAAACAAATATGAAACCTAATTTTTGGGCTAAAGTAAGTTAATAAATGGGAATGTAAGCTTCAGTAAGCCGGATTTATTGGTACACTCAACGGCAAAAAAAACCCTTAGTGATAGTAAATTTATGCACTGACAGAAAACTGCTGTGCAAGCGTTAATGGGAATAATGCTGAGGTTCCAGCTTTACCGCTGATGGCCTTTACATCCTGGCGTCACGTGGCTACTTGGTGATTACTGCAGAATAGCTCATTATTTTTAGTTTTGGTGAATATTAAACGGAACTCTAATTTATTCTTTAGATAAAAATATGTTAGAGTTATTTTGTAAAGAACGACTAACGTTGGTAGTTAAAAGCAAAAAGAAATCAAACAAATACGCAAAAAAGCAGTCACTGAAAAAAATGTCATAAATTAAGTAGTACTTAAAAATTTAATAAAATTTACTTTACAATTTTCTGGTTTTATTAAGGAAGATGTGTTGTGTTTAAAGAAACCTTATCTGTTTAGCCCATCTATGGAATTTCTTTAATTTTTTTTTCATAAAATCAAACAATACACTGTTTTACTAAAAAGCAAGCAAACTTTAAAATAAATAAACCAATTTATTTTATATGAATTAATGTAGCTTGTTGCCATTTGAATTGTATTTTTTATAAACTTTCTTTAATCCATTTATATAAATTGAAAATAAAAAAGCATTATCTCAAATTGCCTTTTTTGCGGCATTTTTCGTTTTTTCACCGACTCTTCATATGACAGACTTTTTGTTATGTTTTTTTACCACAATATATGGAATAAATTGGCAAGAATTATATATCTCTTCCATATATGTATTCTAAAGTTATCAAGTAGATAATTTAAATAAAATCGTAATTCGGATCACACATTAAAGATGCCTATAAAATAGAAGGCATGTACCAAAGTTACTTAAAGTTTAAGTTGTCCTAAATGCTAGTAATAATTTAATATTATTCAATCCTAAACTCTGCATAGTTGCTTTCCGCAAAACCATCGAACGTAGAATAAGAATAACATACACAAAGCTCACTTTAGAGTGTGCTCCACTTTTTCCCTTTCTATCGCATATATAAGTACTGCCAAATCTGAGAGCCTTGCTGTAGGCTTACCAATCTGGACCTAGGATGTGGAAATGTTCGATCAGTGAGTGGTCAGGTGATTTTGAAGGCCATGGCAAGCAGACAATGTCATATAAAATAAAGTTTGATCTTTGTTAAAAGTTAGACACTTGTCAATCTGTTATTCAAAAAATCACAAGGAAATGGAGTTCACTTACGAAGAATACAGTGATATTGTCTATGTGTATGGGTATAACATAATAAATATTAAGCATGTGCACCTGTGCAACTTTTGACATCGCATATATAAGTAGTGCCAAGTCTGAGAGGCTTGCTGTAGGCTTACCAATCTGGACCTAGGATGTGGAAATTTTCGATCAGTGAGAGGTTAGGTGATTTTGGAGGCCATGGCAAGCAGACAATGCAGTTTTAAACCATAAAGTCTTCGGATGCTCTGGCTATATGTAGTCCGGCATTGTCTTTTTTGAGAAATGAGGAAGTCGATCGTCTTTACACATGAAAGCGCATATGACTTCTAATATTTTCTAAATAAACCAAAAGGTTACGTTACCTCCAATAAAGACTAAAGGTGTCCTGCTACCAAATTCGATGGTATCCGATTACATTACTTTCACGGTGTGATATATCTCTGTAAAATATGTCTTTTACCACGTCGTCTTCTTGTTACTGCTCCATTATCAGGTATTCCCAAAACAGCGACATTCATTACTAAAGATTATCTAACTCTACAAAAGTCTGCCTTTGCATTAATATAGTGGCTTGCTTCGATTCTCAGGAGTCAATGGCAATATTTAGCCGTACACTGTAACTACCCTTTCGTATTCTTTAAACCACTGATTCGCAATCACCTGAGTCGAACTAAAGCGATCTCTATAAGAAAAAAAGGCATATTCAACGATCTTAATGCTCTGTTTTAAGCCTATAATGTCCAGTGCCCCTAACTTTGTGCCTCGATCATCTTAGATTCATATGTGGTAATATCTTAAAAAGGTACGTAAAGATCATTATGTTTTTCTTTGTTTTTTTTTAAGTGACACACCTGCCTCACATAAGCCCACGAGCCTTCTCTGAAAGTCACTAGGCTGAGAAATATGACCAAGTCTTCCGTATGTTCTTGTTATTTCGTATCCCTAGTTGCTTTAAGTTCCTACTGTGTGGTGTAAGTGGACTTTGATTCTGTTTTTTTTTCAGCACTGTTCTTACCTTTCAACGTAGTTTATATGCAGTTGCTGCATCTAGTTTAAGTGTCTCGATGGAGCTTATTATATCCAGTCAGTGCCGTCTGGGGGAAAAGGCCTTTGGACCTTTGCTCACAATGGTTTGCTCGGGACGGAGCATCTTGTTTTGTAAAGAACTTTCAGTACTTCGTGGATTGACTTAAAAACATGGAATGAACTACTTCAAAAAAGTTTGTCAGCATGTATATAGGCTTTCAATATTATTGCTAATATTGAAAGCCTATATACAAACGTGCCCCTGAAGGAGTGCCTAGAAATCGTCGAGGCTAGACTAAGATATGAACCGACATTTTAAGACAGCACTGCGTTGCGTGAAAAATGGGTCCAGCTTTGGTGAACAACTAAAAGTATGTAAGTCGTAGTTTTGGGTTATCACTTAAAAACCGAGGTTCATACTCAACCGGAACCGAAGCGTTATGTAGCAGTTGACAAATATGGACAATACAAGACTAGGAACTTGAGAGAAAACTTTTTAAATGTTGAACCATAAACGGGAAGCAGATATTCGTAGAATTTCATTTGGACAAGACCAAAACACTACCAGGTGTTTACCATCCTTTGTCAATTATTAGTATATTTAAAATAGGTATTATAAATTATAAGCAGCTATAAAAATCAAAATTTAAGCTTAATTTATTTTTAATCCGATTTAAAATGCAAATGTGTTCTTTACTTTTTAATTTAAATGTACATGGACCTTTTTTCTTTAAATATTTAGTAAAAACGGGGTTTATAATGTTGTGCATAGTTAAGCGTTTAAAAGGTCCTAAATTTTAAAAATTTTTTTTTGGGGGAAAATTGGGCCAAAAAAAAAAAAAAAGGGAATTTTTTTTAAATTTAAAAAAAAATTTTTGGGGGGGAAAAAAAAAAAAAATTTTTTAAATTTTTTTTTTGGTTTTGGGAAAAAAATTTTTAAAAAATTTTTTTTTTTTAAAAATTTTTTTAAAAAAAAAAAATTTTTTTTTTTTAAAAAATTAAAAAAGGGGGTTTTTTTTTAAAAAAATTTTTTTTAAAACCCCCTTTTTTAAAAAAAATTTTTTTAAAAATTTTTAAAAAATTTTAAAAAAAACCTTTTTTTAAAAATTTTTAAAATTTTGAAAAAATTTTTTTTTTAAAAAATTTTTTTTTTTTTTAAAAATTTTTTTTAAAAAAATTTTTTTAAAAAAAAATTTTTTTTTTTTTTTTTTTTTTTTTTTTAAAAAATTTTTAAAAAAAAATTTTTTTTTTTTTTGGGGGGAAAAAAAAAAAAAAATTTTTTTTTTAAAAAATTTTTTTTTTTTTTTTTTTTTAAAAAAAAAAAAATTTTTTTTAAAAATTTTTTAAAATTTAAATATTTTTTTAAAAAAATTTTTTAAAAAAAATTTTTAAAAAAAAAAAATTTTTTTTTTTTTTTTTTAAAAAAAAAAAAAAAGGGGGGGGGTTTTTTTTAAAAAATTTTTTTTTTTAAAAAATTTTTGGGGAAAAAAAAAAAAAAAAAATTTTTTAAAATTTTTTTTAAATTTTTTAAAAAATTTTTTTTTTTTTTTAAAAAATTTTAAAAAAAAAAAAAAAAAAAATTTTTTTAAAATTTTTTTTTTGGGTTTTTTAAATTTTTAAAAAAAAAACATTTTTTTGATTTAAAATTTTTTTCTTAAAGTTTAAAATTTAATTTTTATTAAAAAAAAGTATGTTATGTTTTTATATATTATGATAAAAAATCCTTTGCAACAATATACTTAAAAACATAGAAATCTGCTGACTTAAATTTTAACATTATTTTTTTTAAACCCTAGAAATTTAACTGATCATAAATCATGATTCGCAACAGCGAACACGAGTGTGTTTTTACGGGATAATGTTTATAGCTATTTAATTTTCAGAAACGACAAACCATTATTAAGATTTTATTTACTCAGATCAAATTTACAAATTTCAGTAAGAGAAGCTTAAATAGTTTTATCAAAAGTAAATGTCACTTAAGCCTGGGTTATAGTCCTGTTCTTTTTATCTGTACCACTCTAAAAGCCTTTTTAGAAATCGTCTGAAACTCTTCTTTCTTCAACACAAAGAAAGGACAATAGGAAAAATAAATGTCTGGAAAGGCCATAGAAAATCGAATATGCATATTTTACTACTATCGCACAGAAACATCAAACTGAATTAAGATTTATTGAAAAGGGGACGATAATTTTGTTTTCCGGTAGAGGGAAGTAAAGAGATGTCTATAGATCATTATTTTATTACGTGGCTGCAGTAATAAAATAACTTGAAGTTTTTCGTTAAGTTTTTATAACCTTAGTGTCGTTAGTCTTGTGAGAGTTAAAGCGAATAATTAATAAGTTAATACAACACATCTAAACAATGACAATATACATTGCAACTATGTAAATTTATTATGTCATATTTAATATAACATTTGTCATAATTACCTTTTACAGTGATGCCAAATCAAGATGTCGTGGCCAAAACTCGTAAACCCATGAAAATGGTTTTAAAGGTTCCTGATTTCAAATTTATTAATATTTTTTTCAAAAAACAAAATGGCGGATCCAATATGGCGAACCAAAAGTTAAAAAAACCTTTAAATTCTTTTTATTTTATCTTGGGACAGTCCACGAAGGCTGATACCTCAGTACTAACGTACCGTGGGTATCTTAAGTGTGGTGAGAGGAAGTTTGTTTACACGGGACTTAAATTTTCGGAGATTGGGAGGAGAAGAAAAAACTTCTGCGGGCAGCAGGTTCCATAGTCTTGACACTCTAGGAATGAGGAAACAGAGAAAGCGTGAAGTTCGGGGCCTCTTTAACTGAACTGTAAAAGGATGCATAAAAGTTGCACTACGTGTTTCTCCGTTGGGAGCTGCCAGAGAAGGAATTATACTGGCCAACTTTTCTGAGTAAAAGTCGTAAAAATACCTATAGAAGATCGACATATCCCCTACAGCTCGACGGTGGACAAGGAGGGGAGTTGGAAGAAGAAAAATATTTTCTGGCTCGAAAAGGAATCCAAGCTTTTTTAAAGCTGCCGAGGCTATGGATATAATGTGTTTGTGCCAGTTGAGGTTATTCTCAAAAGTAACGCCGACAAGATTAAACGACTTTTTGTTCTATTAACTGTTGTATTAACTTATTAATTATTCGCCGCTCATGTGTAAATGATGAGCATTGGCAGACTTTTTTCGCGACAGCGAACATGACTGTGTTTTCAAGGCATTAAACTGAACAAGATTTCTGGCGCCCCAATCCAAAATAAGTTTAAGGGCTTATAAAAAAAAGATATCTGCATTGACCTGCGCTTGCTTTCCAAATCAGAATTACATGGTGGCTTAAGAAATTGAATACTAGAGTGGAGGGTACTATCGTTAGCAAAACTATAAATGGAATTGATTGTGGAAGAGAGAACATCCTTAATGTGTAGAAGAAACAGCGTGGGTGCCAGCACTGAGCCCTGAGGCACCCCAGCATTAATTTGGTAGAAGCTGGAAGAATGACCATCTACAGTAACTGATATACGTCGATTAGAAAGGAAACTAGAAAGCCAAGCACAAAGCTTAGATGGAAGACCGTAAGAAGGAAGTTTGTTAAGAAGCCCATCATGCTAGACCTGATCGAAAGCTTTGGATATGTCAAGAGCAACAATCCAGGATTCACCAAGAAACTCAAGGGACTTGTTCCAGTTGTGTAAGACAAAGAAAAGAAGATCAGCTGTGGATCTACTGTGACGGAATCCATACTGTCTATCATGTAAGATCTTATGTTTTTTCAGTTACTCGTTAAAATAATTTAGACAATGGGTACATTAAGGTTTTTGAGGTCCCTTATAAAAAAAAACAAAATTGCGGATTCAATATGGCGGACCAAAAGGTAAAAACTCTTTAGATTTGTCAATATGGTTTATGAACCTGATACATTAAGGTTTCTGAGGTTCCTGAATAATTTAAATTGATATTTAAGACCCATTAAATATTTACTTAATTTTTAATAGATATTGTAAACATTAAAATTTGAGTTTTAAAAATTTAAAGTTTAAAAAATTGTTTAAATAAAATGTTAACAAAATTACGCATTATTGCCAACAAACTGTAATTTAAAAAATTGGGGCAGCTTGAGGCAGCTATTTTTTTGTTTTTGGTTTAAAAGTGTTTACAGAACAATGAACAATTAGTTTTAAAGTGGAGGGTTGCGGAGGATTTTACTTTTACATGTTTAAACATTGTTTTTTTATTTTTATTATTAAAAATAGGATTTTATTTATAATTAAACAATAAACAAACAAACATCATGAAAATCTATATAATGTACTAATTCATCTTACCTTTATTTGGTTTTTCCGTTATAATCATGAATAAATCTTGAACAATTAAAAAGTTACACGCATTTAAAGTTACGCCAATGGTTATGTTGCGCTACACCGCGCGCGAGCAACTTTGGCAATTTGGTCTTCATAGCGGTGATTTCTAGCGCCTAAGGTACCAACCTAACTATTAAAAAACTCAAATACCTCTAAATTGGAACTTCGATTTTTTTATTTTTGGCCACAAATTGGCTATTCGGCATGTCTGTGTATTTTTTTACCCTAATTTATTTCCAGGAAAAATTATATAAGCGAAAAAAATAGTTTTCTTTTGGCATAAAGTCAATATAATTAAAAAATCATAATGTGCTTTTAATAGGGTTAAGCATTTTTTATCTGATCAAAAAAATATTTTTTAAGTTATGATTTTTTTTTCACGCTAACAATATATCGCACTTACTTTCGAAAGAGACACCAGTTCAAAAATTTTACAGTTTATTTTTTTGTAGAGTTTGGTCTTTAAAAAACCATACTAACCAAAACCAAACAAATTTGGCTTCGTTTTGACTACTTGTTTTCATTTAAAGTATAATTTACATGAAAACAAGAACCAATCTAAAATAATGCTTAACTACAATTAATAATTTCCCTATGTTCCACAGTTATTTTTTTTTTGAGTTGTGACAGTTTGACATATGGCGAAATAACGAGAAAGTTAAACGCTGGGCGTCCAAAATGATGCATATTTTCTGAAATCTCGTGTTTTCGCAGTAAATAAGGTGCGAAAAGTTTGGTGGGAATTTTACAAGATAATTTCACATTAAAAATTATTTAAATAAAAATATAGCGGTTTATACAAGTAAATATAATTATAAAAAAACTAATTTTCAGTTTAAAATTCCACTTAACAAAAACAAAACTTTATAATTATATTTTCCGACTTCGCGGAAATAAATAAGCTAAATAATTTTCATAATATAGTTAAGGTACATGAAAAGATTAAAAAAAGGGTTGTATAAGTTCTTTTTGTAGAAAGAAGTGGTATTTTGTTGGCAGGTTTTAAAAATTACCAGAACTTTTTTTTTTATTCATTAAAATGCAGCTGTCAGTTTTAAAGATGAAGGTATACAGCTTATCTATTTTCTGACTTTTCTGCTTTAAAATAGGTGAGTAGCTTCAGATATTAGTATTTTTTTAGTTTGCAATGTTTATTGGTATAGCAGGTGCAAGGTGCATACCGAGTCTGAGTTAACATTTCTACGCTAAAAAATCTAGTGCATAAAAAAATATATATTAAAATAAGGATTCCCACTACAAAAACTAATCCAAGGAGGAAATTTGCTACAAGAAGGGGACATAAAGGGCTTGATTTTGTAGAAATCATAAGGAAATATATGCGCTTACCACCAAAAGACATTAAGCATGAAAGATTTTTTATTAAATACGCTTAGGGAAAATGTTATTTGCAGCCTATTGGAATAAATACGTTCGGTATAGTACCTAAAAATATGGCAAATTTTCTAAAACTATCAAATCCAGATTTATTTACTGGCCATTGCATTTGCAGATCATCTTCTACACTATTAGCAGATTTTGGTGATAACCTTCTTAAAATAAAACAAAATCAAATACGGTGGCGGAGGGTTAGGTATTAAATCAATCAATTGAAAACAAAAAAAAAAAACATTCTCGGGGAGTCCAGTGAAGTAGAAGTAACTAATATTTCTCAGCTTAGCAGCAAATACCATTAAAAGTTTGTCGTCTAGTGGAATAGTTAATCTTAGTAATTGTACTCGTCAGTCAATTTTAAAAAATGTCACTTTTTACTTCAAAGTTAGAAAATAGTTATTTACATTACAAGATGCGAAAGTTTACTTTTTGTGTGAGGTGGTTTTTAAATGGCCGAGGCGAAGCCAGGCTATTTAAAACTCCGAACCTTTAAAGGCCTTTCGCATAGTGTAATGTATTATATTTTTTCTGCTACTGTTCTATGTATCGCATAATTTAATAATCATTAACATCATGTTTTAATAGAAATATCAGAGATTTTGAAATTTTACCTGTTAAAAATTAATCAATAGCAACACATTTATTGTTGACATTGTCTGTCATCAGCACTTGTCAGATTTTGAATTATTGTTAATTTAGTATAAATCCATTCCCATTTTAAAATGTTAAATGAATATGAAAATGGCATCAAAAGGCAGCTGACTTGCGTATGCCTCACTTCTACCAGACAAATCTAAAGAGAGGTACCATCAAACATATAAATCGTTTTCTAAATGACTTGCTACAAAAAATGTGGGGCGGATTGACGAGAATGTGATGTTGGCGTATTTTCAAGAAAAATCCGAGTCTTTATCACCACCAACCCTCTGGTCTGTATATTCCATGCTCAAGTTAACAATTTCCGTAAATAAAAACCAAGATATTTCGGAGTTCAAGAAACTAGTTGCTTTTATTAAAAGGAAAAACGATGGTTATGAGGCAAAAAAGTCAAAAAATTTTAAAAAGAAGAAATCATAAATTTTTTACTTAACGCGCTGATCAAAGTTACTTAGCAATGAAAAGTAATAGCCATTATGGGAGTGGCTGGGGCATGCCGGACAGACGAAATACACAGAATGAAGCTAAGTGATGTAGAAATAAGAAATGACGTGGCTATAGTAAAAATAGTGGAGTCTAAAAATAAAGTTAAAAGAAACTTTGTAGTAACCAACGATGAAGGCTCAGTTCCTGTCAGATTTCTACAGGAATATATTGCTGAGACCAGAATTGCCGACAGACGAATATCAGAATGACTAGGATGAAAATAAGAAATGACGTCTATAGTAAAAATAGGAGTCTAAAAAAAAGTTAAAAGAAACTTGTAGAACCAACGATGAAGCTCGCCCTTATGTCAGATTTCTACAGGAATATATTGCTGAGACAGGGAATGCTCTAGATGAGCGTTTATTGTATCGTTATGAAAGACGTAAATGTGTTAATCAAGTAATTGGAAAGCACACTATTTCAAATGTACCTAAAGAAATTGCGAAGTTTTTGAAGCTTGAAGACATCAGTAGATACACTGGCCATTCTTTTAGAACATAGTCAGCTACGTTCCTTGCCAATGCTTTGGATGTCGATATTTTGGACTTAAAAAGGCTTGGAGGTTGGAAGTCTTCTTCTGTTGCGGAGGGATATATTGCTGAATCCTATAGTAATAAGGTGGAAATTTCAAAGAAGATTTTACACGAAATTCCTACCAATATTTCCTCTAATGAAGTAACAGTGAAAAATATGAATATTAACGTAGTTAAAGGTGATAACGATACCCCAACAACAAATTTAAAAACTGTTAATTCAAGTATTATTCCTCCAATTTCTTTTGCTAATTGCTCAAGTTGCACAATTACTTTTAATGTTAATACCTAACCTAGTTTTTTTAAATATTTTGTCATAAATTAGTTACTTTTTATAAATAAATCCTAATATTTCCCACAAGCATATTTTCTCTTTTTTCTCTTACTTTTTTGTCCAGGCACTGAAAATATTACTTTCGTAGCTAGCAACGCTTAGCAACAAGGTAACACAAAGATTCTCTTTCGTTATCATTCTCGTTGCTAGGACCACAAAGTTTCTTATTTATACAGTAGTAGAAAATGTCAATTTACGTTACAGGGTCGGGAAATGGTCTTAGCCCGAGAGCTGGCAGCAATTTTTGGGTAGGTATTTAAGGCAAGCTGAAAACTTGTCATATATTTCTCCTATTAAACCCCAATACGGAACTGCAGACCTGGCTGGTGAGTAGCGGGGCTTAATCAACCCCTAAATTTTTAAAAATATTTTTTTTTCCAAAAATGTATTTGAGGCAATATGCAATTTTTATCTGTTGTAGTTGAATGTTTAAAGAATTTAAAAAAACATAAGCCAGACGATTTTGTCGTGGTTTTAACCTTGCCAGACGAGTGCAAAAATGTTTTACATAAAATATAAAAAATGTATTTGAGGCAACTTGAAATTTTAATGGGGTATTATTTAAAACTAAAAAATAAAATTCTCAAAAAGGCAGATCATTTTGGTGGGACTTTCCATATGCCAGGTGATCTAAAAAATATGTATAGGTGCGACTGAGAGCGCTATAGACAAGCTGCTGTAGTGTAAGAGAGAACGTTTATCGGCAGCTGTCTGCGTTCTTACTTGCCGCGTTACTATTGACTTTGGCAAGGTCACGTCGCTTACAATAGCCAGGAGGTTTCTAGTCGGAATTTCGGAGTAAAAAAAATAAAAAAATGTGAATTTCTGCTAAAAATGGTTTAAGTAAAAATGATTGTGTTGATTTGTGTGTGCTAAATGGACATATTTTTTGTGTTTTTTTTTAATCATAAAAAATTTGTTATTTAGTCAATTTTAATACAAATTCAAATGTAATGAATTACTAAAATATTTGACATTAGAGAAAAAATATTGTTTTTTTTTAACAAATCTCAAGATACATTTTTTTAGAAAATTAATTTTAAAACAAATTTTGTTTCAAAATTTTTGTTTTCGAATTCAGATTTTTGCAGCTACATCCAAAATTTAAAAAATTACTTTTTGTGACAGTATTCAAACATAAAATTTATACCAAAATTAAATATTTTTTTTTTATGTTAGAATTAATAAAGACTAACGTATTAAAGAAAGTAATGATAAGAAAAATATAAAATCACAAAATCAGATTTATTGAAATAAAATAATTATACAACTGAAAAACTATTTAAGTACAAAATATAAATTTTTATTATTTATTATATTTTAATCCATAATGTTTACGGATCTCTAATATTTCATGACTTTTTTGAGAGTTTCATCTACATAAGCAATCACTTTATCATCGTCTTTTTTGCAAATGACACACTTTAATTTTTCACCAGACATTTTAAAATTATTTAACTTATAAAACACTTGTAACACCAATATTTATAGGATTCAGAATAACGACTCCGACTAGAAACCTCATAGCTATTGTAAGCGACGTGACCTCGCCAGAGCCAATAGTAACGCGGCAAGTAAGAACGCAGACAGCTGCCGATAAACGTTCTCTCTTACACTACAGCAGCTTGTCTATAGCGCTCTCAGTCGCACCTATACATAATTTTTTAGATCATCTGGCATATGGAAAGTCCCACCAAAATGATCTGTCTTTTTGAGAATCTTATTTTTTAGTTATAAATAATATCCTATTAAAATTTCAAGTTGCCTCAAATACATTTTTTATATTTTTTGCAAAACATTTTTGCACGCGCCTGGCAAGGTTAAATCCCGACAAAATCGTCTGGCTTATTTTCTTTTAAATTCCTTAAACATTCAACTACAACATATAAAAATTGCATATTGTCAAATACATTTTTGGAAAAAATTAATATTTTAAAAATTTAGGGGTTTATGGACAAGACGACGGTAATACTGTAGTTTTAATTATTTGAAATATTTACAGGCAGGTACTCTTCTGATTTACTACTATTGGCTTATTTTGACAATACCGACACCTTCATATTATCCGAATATTCACACTTTAATTTACTTATAAAATAAAATAATAATAAAAAAACAGTATGAAATACAACGTTGTACAATACAGGGCCGTGAAATGTCATTAAAGTACTCGTCTAGAAATTCCGGACTCAGCTCCTCCATTTCCCGGCATTGTAACGTAAATTACTTTATCATATACTTGTAAAGTAATGATGTAATTAAATTTAATTAATTTACCTTAATTAAAAGTCAAAAAATTACTTAATTATAAATAATATAATATATAATTTTTTATCCATATTATTGTTATCAGTTTTGTTTTATTTTACGTTTTATGAAAATGAACAAAAATATTTGGCATAATCAATTCAAACCAAAATCAGCCCTTTTAATATCCAAGAATAGCTGCTATTGATTGAAGGGTAAAATTTCACTCTGCCCGGCGCGACAGTTCCGAGCCATTGTGAACGTTTTCACCTGAAAGGAGATGACTAGCCTTAACAGGAAATAACTCTTATTTTCAAAGAGGAAACGACACAAAATTACCCGTTTTCTACTGAAAAATTCAAATAAATTTGATTAAAACATTTTCAAGGTTGATTGCCTAAAAGCAAAATACATTACAAAAAAAAATTAAGAAAAATTATGATTTTTAAAATTTAATAAAAAATGATACTTGCTAGAATTAATTGGCGATTAATGATCTTAACCTTGATTGACTTTTATTATTCTTGACTTGATTATTAGTCGCCACTATTATGACCCTTGTTTGTTAAATTGCGTTTTTCGCAGACAAAGTGGACTTTAAAACAATCTCTACACTTAAACCTAAATAGGGTTTCCATACGTCCGGATTTGCCCGGACATGTCCATGTTTTTAAGGTGTACGGGGAAGTCCGGTCGCATTTTTAATTAGGTCTGGAAAACATAATTTTTCATCCCACAAAAAGTGGTCAGTTTATTTTAGCATTGCTATTGAAGTTTTTTCAAAACTGTTAAAATTATGCGAATTATTTTTTGCCGCGGATAATTATAAAGTATAAACGTTATCATACCTGAGAATTTTATGTTTTATGTTATCATATAAGGGTAATATGTCTTTAATTTAGGGTTAAAATGCATTTTTGCATATAAAAAAATAATTATTTAAATAATTTTTAAAGTATTATTAGCTTTTATTGTTATAAATAAATTTAAAACATATATTTTTTGAAATGTCCGGATTTGTCCTGGATTTTGGATTCATATGTCCTGAATTTGAAAGAGACGATATGTCTAAACGACATTTTTTCTAAAAAATTGCATTTTTTATATATTAGCATATTTTTTAATCTATATGTAACAACCGTATGATTATGTAATTAGCAAGGTTATCATTTTTTATTATAAGAACATAAATATTAATCATGTAAATAAATCATGCTATAACAATGTCAGCAGATAGGTTAAACCATAACAAGGTTATATCGTAGCAAGGGCAACCGTAGGATTTTGGTACAACATCACGAAATGACCTACACTAATTTGTATAAATTGTGTATTCTGAAATTAATAAAACCAGTATTGTACAGTTGTTAAATCGTATTTTACTCAACCTAGAAAACTAGGGAATAAAGGATTAGGAGAAACTTCCCTAATTCCTTTCATGGTCCTTTCGAACCTGACCTCATGGTCCTTCGAACCTTAAGTCGCCAGAGGGCGTGAAATCAAAATTCTGATTCAAGAATTAAAATCCGTAACTGAAAGTGATCGTCAAAGTACGAGGTGCAGTAAAGTAATACAGTAATTACATTACAATGGAAAAAAGCAGTACCTTAGCCAAACAGCAACAGAGTTTGGCAGAAGAATTGAAGCAACTATTGTCAAACCAAAGCAGACCAAATATGGGAAAAAATTAAGGAAAACAATGAAATACTCCTAGACTTAGGAGAGACCGGGCACAACTATTTTACTGTGAAGTATTTCGAACTAATCGAGAAACTCTATGACGAAGTCAAAAAATATCTGATGACCTGCAAGAAAACCGAAGGCACTGAAGAAGAATCGCTTGGGAAAAAAGAAAGCAATCTAGACGAAGAAAGACTAAGAAGAAAGGACGTGATCACCCAAGAATTTATATACGTTATCCACGAAGCCGAGCAAGAGATCACCCCGAAACAAACCGATTTCCGTTACGAGTTCCTGAAAACGATGGAGAAGCCAATGGGAACCCCTACAGCAACTTTATAACGACATCTTAATCAATGGAAACATAAATGGAGACTATCTTGGAAACCACCGGAGCATAAAGAAGAAGTACGAAGCCATCATGGAACAATTAGATGAGAAAATAAAGGAGAAGCAGGCACTAGCCACCGAAGCCCCTCTTCCGACCATCAAGATCCCAATCTTCAGTGGACACTATGAAGAATGGCCTACATTCAATGATCTGTTTACCAGAATCTTTCATGAAAATAACAGCCTATCAAACGCCCAAAAGTTGCAGCACTTGAAGACACATCTCCGAGGAGAGGCCCAGAACATCATTAGACACCTCATGACTACAGATGGAAATTATCTGGCAGCCTGGGAAATTTTGAAACACCGCTATCAAAACAATCGATTAATTGTGGCGAGATAGTGGACAAAATATGGGACTTCAAAACGATAAACAATGAATCAGCAGCATGAAAGGAATTAGGGGAAGTTTTCTCCTAATCCTTTTATTTCCTAGTTTCCTAGGTTGAGTAAAATACGATTTAACAACTGTACAATACTGGTTTTATTAATTTCAGAATACACAATTTATACAAATTAGTGTAGGTCATTTGTGATGTTGTACCAAAATCCTACGATTGCCCTTGCTACGATATAACCTTGTTATGGTTTAACCTTTCTGCTGACATTGTTATAGCATGATTTATTTACATGATTAATATTTATGTTATTACAATAAAAAATGATAACCTTGCTAATTACATAATCATACGGTTGTTACATATAGATTAAAAAATATGCTAATATATAAAAAATGCAATTTTTTAGAAAAATGTCGTTTAGACACGATATGAAAACCTAAACCTAAACAATTTAAATTTCTGTTTTAAATTAAAACTTAAGTTCTAAATATTTTTTTTCGGTATTTACCAAACAACTTTAATGTTTAAACTCATTTTAGTTGCTACAGAAATTAAAACTTCTTGTTCACTAGTTGTGTTTTCTTAAGGATACTTAAAATTTTAAACATATGTCTTTTTTGTAAAAAATATAAAAAAATTTTTTTTATCAATATTTAATACTTTTTACATTTTTATTAGAAAAAAGCAAAAAAAAATACAATTTTTGGTTCCACTTCGTTTACTATGAAAACAAAGTTGACTTATTTTTATAATTGGTAAACCATAGTTAATTTTTAGACCATTTAGGATATGGGTCCCCAAGCATTTTTTTCTTATTAACCATTTGCGACCACCCATCATTTGATTTTGGGTGGACCCTCTGCTCTTTTTATATTTAACTTTTGTAAATTCATCAACTTTAAATGTGTAACAGCTAACATGGACCCCTGGAAGTCAAAATAAACTGTTTTAAGGATCATCAAAGGAGAATAGGGCTGTTTATTTTTTTTTATCTGGAAAGAAATTTTCCTCTATCCCACTAATCCATAAGCCTACCTTATAACGTTAATAAACAATGAAAGATTGCAGATCTTTCTTTGCACTAAACACCAATATCAATCGGCAATAAATATATACAGCAAATAAATGGCAAAATATTTAAAACTATTTAATATTTTTTTAAGAAGGTTTGCGAAGCCACAATCATTTTAAAAATAAAGCCATTTAGCTTAAAAATAATGCAGAATTTATAGGCTTGTAAGTTTCTAAATCATACAAAGAAATTTTTTGAATAAAGATTTTTTAATATTTGTGTAACCGCAGTTTCTTAAAGGTGTAAGTTAAAATAAATTGATTATAAACCTTTCAACATGTCACATTAGGAAAAAACAGCAAGAAGTTTTAAAAAATGTTCCTCAAATTTTTGTAATTTACGGACTCATTTTAACCCGTAAAATAAATCTTTAAATTTTAAGATTTTCCAAAATTAAATGGCGTTGTCAAACGACTAATTATAGGTACTAAAAAGATTAAATTTTTTTGTAGCATAATCAAAAAAATGTTGTTTTTTGCTATTAAACAAAATAATTATTTTTGTAACAAGTACCTAAAATCAAGTTTTTTGGGACGAATCGTTGCTGTTTCCAGAATAGCAGATGAATCCCAAAAAACTGATTTAAAAACGAATTACAAACAATATTTTTCTGCTTATGCTTTAAAAAAACATTTAAGCTTTTCATAATGTATGATTAATCGTTGGCCAATGCCGGTCAATTTTTGAAAAATGTAAAAAATTTAATTTAATTTTAATTGCTGTATTAAACCAATATTGGCTAAAAGAAATTAATACAATGCCCTTGGGCTCAATAATTTTGTTTTAAAGGTGCTTAAAATTGTTCATATAATTTTACTCTTAAAAAAGAAGCATAAATAATAATAATTTATTTATATTGTTGTACCTAACTGTTATATTAAATATAGTGTTGATGTTTAATTGTTGTTTAAGTATTTGTACTCGGTCCAAATAAGTAGCCATGACCACTTATTTGGTCCAAGAAAGAGTTATTTTACGAACTGAAATGGGTCTGTTAAATAGCCTTTTTTGAAGCGAATACGAAAAATAACTATTTTGGTACAGAGCAAAAAGAAAAAGTTGTAAAATTTATATTATAACTCGTACTGTTGTTGTTAATTATATTTGCTTTTAGATTTTAATATATTAAAAGCAAGCAATTCTAGGTAATTAAAATAAATAAATAAGATGTATTAGCATGTTTTATAAAATTTAGTAATGTCTTAATACACGTAATTTTTTTTAAGTAATTAATGTTAATTTTAATTTTATGTATAATGCACTAAAAAAAATAAAAACCAAACAGACCGAAATTTTTCTTTTCACTTTTTTTGAAACTTTTATTAATTTTGTGTTTTACATTATATCCTTGTTGTCCCTTATTATCCGTTACACTTATTTAATAATTAATATTTTAAGTAAGTAATTTGCTAAGCTCGGGCCCTTTTTGCCACAATTGCAAAATTAATTATGCATACCTAATTAGGGGTAAAGGTCCTAAAATAAAATACGGCATTTGTATATACCTTTTGGATATTTAATTTAAACATTCCTAAGAGCATTGTGTTGTAATTAATTCTAAATAAACTGCTGCTCAATTTAACAGCAGCTGGCCATTTTATGGTAAATTCCAAATCGTTATTACTAAAAAAGATAATAATAATAAAAATACAAAAAGTTGTTTTCACCGTTTTGTAGTAAAAATATTTTAGAAAGAGGCAGTTCTCCAATTTTTTGAAAGTTTTTCTGTTATTGTTCCACAGGATGTAAAAGAAGAGTCCCCTTTTATATAAAGAAATTTGTTAGAAGCAACGATCTACAAAAAAATATTTTTTGTTTTTTAATTATATGGTGTTATTCAGTAGTTTAGTCAAATAAAAAAAGCTTCTAGGACTTTTAATTTTTCATCCGTGTTTTAAGATATTTTTATATGATTTTTTATCCTTTTTGTATTCAAGGTTTTATCGCAGAGAATAATTATTTTAGATGATTTTAAATTATCGTTAGCATTATTTTTATATTAAGTTAAAATTTTATTTCGGAAAAATTTAATAACGCGTCAGTAGCTAACCACAAAAGTCATAAAATTTAATTTCGGTTAATATTCACTTTCTGAGGTTTCCGTAAGCGATACATATCTTGTATTTAAAATTTTAATTGTTTTACTACTTTTATAAAATGTTGATATTATCTCGAAATGTTGTTTTATGATTACTTTCTTAAGACTCTATTTTACTTGATGAAGGATTATTTCTTAAAGCGGTTTTTGTAATGCAAGTCATTTTATTGCATAAAAGTCTAAAAAAATGTTTAAAGTTTTTTAAGTGTAGAATTTTTAGCAAAAAATTTAACATACAGGGTGTTTCAATAATCTAAAAATTAAAAAAAATAATATTTGCGAAAAAAACCACAATTAACCGCAAAGAGAAAAATTATAGTTTCGAAAGCCTAATCATCTATTTGGATTGTTTTCGTGACCTTTTTAGGAAAAAATTTTAACTGGTTATGGTTTAAAAAAAAACATTAAATACCTGGTATACCGGGTGTTTCTCAAAGGTGATTCCCTCCTATAAGTTTTTATTTTTTAAGATGAAAAAAAAAATTGGCTTGTCGATATATGACCTAAATATGCATTGAATGACGTGTTCAGTTGTTTCTAATGATTTCCGGTTTTACTGGAAATGACCTCAACTTTGGAATTTTAAATGGAACACCCTGTATTTTTCACCTATTCGATAGAAAATAACATCCTAAATACAATGACACCCCATATGTCAACTGTTGACAATTTTTTTTAAATATTTTATTTTTAAATTCCAATCTAGAGTGCCAGGACGTTGTTAAAACAACCAATTTTGAGTCCAGAAGGCGTGGAAAGTAGTTTTAATTATCTTTCATATTTTATGTCTTTTCCAGAAAGGTAAAAAGATTTCAAAGTTTTATTTTTGGACATAACTAATTTTTTTCAAATGTAACGATGATGGCTCGTTGGCATATTCGAAAAGAGCTTTTTTGTGAATAATTTGATACCCCACCCTTGATATTTGGAGTTAAATCAACACTAAAAAGCTAAAATATAGGCATAGTAGTTGTTGCTTATAAAAATAATATTTATTTTATTATTATAATATATATTTAAATCAAAATGCCTTATTAATTAACACAGCAATAACTTTAAATAACTAACTCGCATTTAATTATTTAATATATGTAACCTATCTAACAAAATTGCCGAAATGCATGTGACTCTTTTAATCGAATGCCACGGCCCGTTTTAATAGTTTCATAAGCAACAACTACTATGCCAACTTAATATATTAAGTGTGGGATATCAAATTATTCAGAAAGAAATGCTCTTTTCAAATATGCCAGCGAGCCACCATCGTTCTATTTGAAAAAAATGAGTTATGTCTAGAAATAAAATTTTGGAATCTTTTTATCTTTCTGAAAAAGACAAAAAATACGTCAGCTAATTAAAACTATTTTTTTACGCCTCCTGACTTAAAATTGGTTGTTTTAAAGACGTCATGGCACTCAACAATTTTAAAATATCAAATATTTTTAAAGTAAAATGTCAAAAGTTGACATATGGGGTGTTATTGTATTTAGAATGTCATTTTCTATCGAGTAGGTGAAAAAATACAGGGTGTTCCATTTAAAATTCAAAAGTTGAGGTCATTTCCGGTGAAACCGGAATTGTCAGAAATAATTGAATACGCCATTAAATGCATTTTTAGGTCATATATCGACACGCCAAATTTTATTTTCTCATCTTAAAAAACAAAAAAGTTATAGGGGGGAACCACCTTTGAGAAACACCCGGTATATTTATATATAAAATCCTAAAGCCACCGCTAATAGCAGCCTTACATATTTAGTCCAGTTAAACGTTTAAAAACTTATTTATGCCTGCTCTCTCTAAAAATGTCCAAACATTTTTATTATTTAATCCTGTGAGTGTAATTTCAAAAATGACCTAAAAACAGCTTCAAAAGACTTTTTTTATGCCAGATATCATTTTTCCTCTTAACTTGCATACTTTGTATTTATCACAAATCTGGAGCGTATTTTACATAAAACCTTTCAGATTGTTTTACCCCGCTATCATAACTTCGTTATTTTTCCATATAAAGGTATGGGTTTGGTATCTAAATTCACATAAGTAGACTAATTACCCAAAAAATTAGGATATTCTATTTTAAAAATCGCCCCATTTACTACTTTTTCTTTCTTCGAGAGAGCTTGAAATTCGGTTTGTAATTAACAGAAGTAAAGGAAACATTTTAAAAGCTGCAACTTGGTACTCAAAACGCCAAAAGTATTTGAAGTTCTTGGTGGGATTATACCCTAATCAAAATACTATCCCAGTTTTTGAGGAATGGTTTATCAGACCCAACCAGTGAACTCCCACCTACCATAAAGTTTTTTTTCTTTTATGCGTCAGCAAGATCTATGGAGCTTTTTCCCTGTTAACGGTATTTTATAGTTCCTATTTTAAAGTGTTAGTAAATATAACTTTTTCCATAACAGCTACAGTTAAAGCAACATGCATCCCTCAAAGTTCAAACTTAGGTCACAATACAACTAATCTAGTTTTTAGAAATAAAATCCCCAAAAGCAGAAATTGCGCATTATTTATCACTTATTTTTTAACAATAATCTTTATTATAAATTTAATAATGAACCAAATTTTAAACACATAGTTTGTCACATTACTGAGATACGAAGATAACAAATATTTAGTAGCGTATACTGACTGCAAATTGTGCGGGTCCGACTCTTTCATTAAAAAATATTAAAATAATTAACAAAAATTTAATAAAAGAATACATGAAATAAAAATAATTATCTTGCGAAATTAATTAATGTGTCTTACAAAGTGGGGAGGCCTAGATCCACCAGCCCACCCCCCAGTATACGCCACTGCAAATCTTCAAAAATAGTTTTTATACCTAGGGTTTAACTAAACAGATTCTATGCTACCGATTACATATATTTCTTAAAAAAAAAGGAAAGTATATATTGCAGAATATACTTTCCTACATTAAAATAATAATGGGTTTTTACATGTAAATTAGTAAACCAATAAATTATAATAACAAACCCTAAACTGACGATTTGTTAATTTGAAATTTAGAAGAAATGGCAAAGGTTGTAAAGCAATGATTAATTTTCCTAACAATTCATCGTAACAGACTAAAAAAACGGTATACTTTATAATGGATTATAAGTAAATTACTAATTATTATTATGCAAAAAATGTTTTTTTTTTGTAATTTATGGAGACACCGTTAGTGCTTTCAAATAACCAAGATTAATCTTGATAATGCATCAAAATTCAGCAAAAAAGTGTTTTTTTCTTTACGTATTCTTTATTATATGATCTTTTCTTTACTTTTGACATCTTTTTCTATTCATCTGCACTGTTGTTGTTGGCGTTCATTAATTAAAGTAGACTCAGTATGATCCTATTGTTATTAGTGCAAGGCCTTTGTTATGTCGTCTTTGTAATTTATTTCATTTTAGATCTAAATTTAGATTTATCCTCCTTGAATTACATGATATAATAGGAAATACGTTTTCAATACTCTTTTTCAGAACAATAATAAAATATATTGAAAATATTGTAGGCCATACATTTTCAAAGAGGAAAAAGTGCATAAGAGTAAAATTGCATGTTGCTCTATTGAAAGTTGCAGGTGGTGGAGTCATTTTGTAACAAAACGCGTAAAAATACCTATAAAGAGGGATAGTTTTCTTCAGCTGGTTAGTAAGCTGAAAAAGGAAACTTTTTTGTAAGATTGGGGTATTTATTAAGGCTGGGTAAAAGTTGTGACCATGCGCTTTTTTAGCCATTACAGTATTTTACAGAAAGAAAGAAAAAGGTTTTTAAGAAACGTTTAATTTATGGTATATCCCAAAAACTCTAATGTAAAATAAGGGCCATCTGGGTCTCTTAACGTATTGAGATCTAATATTGGACCAAGTTCTGCCACCAATGTTTTTCTACTCTTTCTTGACTTGGCAAGTTTCTCACTGATTTGTTTGTATTAACGAATGTTTTTTATGCAAACAGACAGTTTTTTTAGTTACACAGGCAAATTAGTAAAAAACTTGCCAAGTCAAAAAGGAGTGATACAAAATTGTAGACAGAAGTTTAGTAATAATTTTAGATCTCAATACGTTAGGAGGCCGAGATTTTTGGATAGGAACTTGGCCCTTATTTTACATAAGTGTTTTCGGTGGAATATTTTTTTTTATTTTAATAAATGGAAAAAATGAAGAGGGGGAATCTCATGTCTTTTTTCTCCGTATACCTTGCCCTGTAGGTAAAACCTAACCTTTAATTCTAATATTAAATGCGAAAAAGGCTTCTTTTAATGTACCTTAAATTGCATTGGTTTGGGGTCTGATAGGTAAATGTAGCATTTTTTTTTGCTTAGTGAATAAAAACCTGCCTGCATTTTAAATTTTAAGACAATTATACCCTTAAAAACTTAGGTTCAATCAGATTGCGAAATTTCAAAATACCCCTAAAAATACGATATTACGGTCCTGTTTTAGGGCGTTCCGAGTACAAAAATGCAGTTTTTGAAATTTTTGCTTAACTTGTGTCCTAAAACCTACCCACCTATATACCGAATTTTAAGTCACTACGACTTCGAGAAGTGCCCCATAATTTTGTTGATTTAATAAGTCAGTCATGTCGGTCATTGATAAAATGGGCAATTTTCAAAATCAAATTTCTCTGAATTTACATACATGACTGCAGTCAGCCAAAATAAGCCATTTTTAAAATAAAATATCTAAGAAAATACTTGACATATTAATTTTTTCACAGGTAATGGCAATAAAACGTCAATTTGTATACCAAATTTCATACCTTTATATAGAACGATAACAAAGTTATGATAGGTGGGGAAACACGCTGAAATATTTTGTGTATATATTTATATGTGTTACTTTTATCAATATATTATAAGATCAGTAGTAATAAACGCTAGACTTTGACAGAATATTGACTTTTTGTGTTTTAACATTTCGGGTATTTGATTTGACAGTTTCTAATTTAAATTGCAAATTGCTCATATGAATGAAATTATTTTTTTTACTCATAGTTAATACAAAAAAACGAATCAATCAATAAAGTGCCTTACAGATAAGATATTAATTTTTCCTACGAGCGTGCGGAAAAGTCCACTTTCCGCCCGCATTTGAGTGAGCAAAGTTGCACTTTTCTGCACGCCGTGCGGAAAAGTAAAACTACTCTAAAATCTTACAGGTAAGCAAGATTTATATGTATTTTAGTAATTGTAGGCTATTTCATGCAATATACGAAGCCATTGCAAGTTTTAGTTTATTCTCTTTTTTGTTTGTTACTTCGTAATTTTCAATGTTTCAACTAAAACACAAAAAAAACATTTTTTTAATTACCCTGTATAATAATAATAAATGATTATGACAAGTCAAACAACAATATGTAATCTTGCTGATTTTAACACATGTCAGATTTTTTCTTCGTTTCCATATGAACAAGCAATTGCACAAATGAATTTCAATACAAACAAGCATTTTTAATGAAAAGGCGTCATAGCATCTTTTTTAAATTAAATAAAAATCCGACAAAAATAATTATTTAAAATGAGTAGTTCCGATGAGGAGCTACCAGATTCTATCCTGGATGCAGCAAATACCGTAAGTTTGAATTTATTACCAGCAAAATCTCGTGAAAAATATGAGAATCAATATAGTCATTTCGAAGACTGGTGCTCCAGCAAGGGGACAATAAGTATTAAAGAAGAAGTGTTCTTGGCCTATTTTGCGGATTTGCAAAAAACATATAAACCTAATACTTTATGGAGTAAGTACTCTATGTTAAAATGTGTTCCTCAAAGTGAAAAGGAACCTTGATTTAAGTTCATATTTCAAGCTAACATCACTACTTAAACACCAAAACGTGGGATACCGGCCAAAAAAATCAAAAACTTTCAGCAAAGAAGAAGTTTCAAGATTCATGAAAGAAGCACCTGAAAATATTTACCTTCTAATAAAAGTTGCTACAATTTTTGGATTAGCCGGTGCTTGTATGAGAGATGAACTTACAAAAATAATAATTGATGACATCAGGATAATGAAAACGGACTTTATCTGCAATTGTACCGTAAATATGCAAATTTGCGAAAACCACATACCCCACACAGACGTTTTTTTGTCCAGTATAAACAAGGAGCATGCAGTACGCAATGTGTGGGAATAAATTCAATAGGTAAAATGCCTTCAGAAATTGCTGCATACCTAAAATTAAAAAATCCAGAAGAGTACACTGGACATTCATAGTTTTCGTCGATCCTCTGCGACTATGTTAGCGGATTCTGGAGAAGGAATTACCAATGTCAAGCGACTTGGGGGCTGGAAATCAACGGCTGTAGCTGAGAGCTACATTGATGAATCCACAAATCAGAAAAAGGATATGTCGAATAAAATATTGACCATGAACAACTCCCCTCCTGAGCTAAGTCAACCTTCATCAAGCCGTACAATAAGCGCTTCCATAAGCCACCCGCTAAATTAAATTACAAGTTCTGCAATTAATTTACAATATGCTAATAACTGTTCTTTTGTTGTAAATGTTATTAACAAATAATTCCCATTTATAAATATGTTGTAATAGTTCTTTCAGATTAAACATATTTTAAAAAATAATCATTCCTTTAATATTGGTATTATCTGACGCTCGTAGATGTTTAACCTTGTCGCAAAGTGACTTTCGCATTGACTGCGACGAACTCGCTTCGCGTCGTTCGGGCAACGGCAGTCGCGTGCGGAAAAGTATCACTTTGCGCACTTGTTAGGAAAATAACTATTATAATACATTATTTCATTTTTGTTACAATTTAAATCATTTTCTTACGTAGGGTTTAGGATTTTCCTAAAAACTGCACAAGATGGCTATATTATCACATTCTTTTACAGTTTTCTACAGTCCTGATTCAATGACCCTGTACAGGGTGTCCCAAATTCGATTCTCATCATTGAGATCTCGGAAACTTGAAGAGATACGAGGACGATTAAATTTAAAAATTTTAAATACTTTCGAAAAATTTTGGACAAAAAGAAATGTTCGCGATTTTATTTTTATTTTTTTATAACTCTATTTAAATAGATATCACAAATTACATTTTACATTATCATTGTTACTTTTTCTGTTCTACAAGACATTTTTATTAGATTTACACAGCGACGGTTTGTCCTCGAGCTGCCATCATTATCTTAGTACGTCCCTGAATTTTTTAAAGTTTTTAAGGTCCCAAAAACAATGATGTATCTCACTTATTTAAAAAAAACTATAATAATGGCAATTTCCATAAGAAACCATGTGTTAAAAAAAGACAGGGAATATATTTTTGGTAGGAAAACATTAAAATGCTTTTTCTGAATAACTGTGATACATCATTAATATTCTAAAAGCTTAAAAAATACGTAATAAAAATTCCAGGTTCGTATTTAAAAAAAACAAAGTTGATGATGGCAGCTCGAAGATAAAACGTCGGTGTGTAAATCTAATAACACTGTCTTGTAGAACAGAAAAAGTAGCTATAGGAATGTAAAATTTATTTTGGTATATCCATTTAAATAAAGTCATAAAAAAAATTGAAATCGCGATATTCGTTTTTTTCCAAAAATCCTCTAAAGCATTTAAAATTTTTAAACTTTTAAGGTGGCACTTTGATAAGCATTAAAATGCGCAACTTTGCCTGCATTTAATCGACCTCGTATCCATGCCGTATCTAAGTATGGCCGCGCCCTTGGCGGGCCTTACCATTTGCGCCCCTTCCTCACACACCAGGGGAACCGAGAATTTCGTTTTTTTAAAATACCACTTTTGTGGTGGAATTTGTATTAAATTCTATAAATTCTTTATAAGAAAATATTTGCCTACCATTTAAAAGAGACATAATTTACATAAAACAACTGTTTGTATCTGACTGAAAAAAGTGAAACGTAAATTAACTATACACGTACATCCTTATTTACAACAAGGGTGTAGGAGCTGGCATCTATGGAGCATAGGCCTAGAGAAAAGGTAATCTTAAGTCTCGGTCAGCATGCCACGGTTTTCCAAGCGGAAATCGCAGCAATAGTGCATTGCGCCGTGAGGATTAAAGAAAAAGGGAGTAAAGGAAAAAATATCGTCATTTACTCAGATAGCCAAGCGGCCCTGAAGGCCATCAGTTCCCCAAAAATTACTTCCAAACTAGTCGGGGCTGTATACAGGCCCTGGAAAAAGTCGGCTTGGAAAACAAACTTACGGTAGCCTGGGTACCGGCCACGAGGGCCATCCAGGCAACGAAGAGGCCGACGACCTAGCCAAAAGAGGATCAGCCGCGGAAATGATAGGCCCGGAGCCATTCTGCGGTATCTCGGCAGGTCTCTTCAAAGCATCTATTAAGAGTTGGGTAGACAGACAGTTTCAAAGCTGGTGGGTACAAACACCGGGACAACGACAGGCAAAGCAGTTCATTAAGACCTGCTCGGCCAAGTTTACATCGGACCTACTGAGCCACAACCGTAAGGTCGTAAGGATAACGGTAGGTCAACTAACAGGACATTGTAAACTCAACAAGCACCTGGAAAGAATAAACCTGGTGGAGGATAGCCTGTGTAGGTTCTGCCAGGAGGCTGAAGAAACAGCCTTACATGTGTGGTGCCATTGCGAAGCACTATGCAGGCTTAGGTTTACTAGGCTTGGGGAGGAGAAGCCAAAACCGGTAAGTTATATGGAGTGGCCAGTGTCGAGACTCTGGAGTCTAGTTAAGAAGACGGGCTTGGACAAGGTACTCTAAAGAACAATAGGAGAAACCACAATAAATCTGGTAATGTTGCAGTGGTGGAGGTCATTTTTCGCCATCTCCGCTCAAATAATCTAATCTAATCTAATCCTTATTTGCGGTTGATTAAACTTAGAAAAAAATTTCTCAACAATAACAACAATAGTAGTTACAAAAATACTGTACATTGCAGGCCTACTAAAACGTAACAGTTATACTTTAATAAAATAAATAATTTGCAAAAAAAAATAGAAATAGTGCTGCCCCCAATGTATAAAATACCTATTTATCCGCAGCCTAAATATTAAGAAAATTTAAGGAGTTACATTCGTGCTTTAGGTATCAGAATAAATTGATATTTTATTATTAATTCATACATTTTGTTTAGTCTTAATATATTAGAAATAATTAAATTAAGTAACTTGGTTAAAAATTTGGTATTAAATTGCTCTGTTGTAATTAATTTATTAAGATTTATTTTGTTAATAAAAACCAATAATAATATGACTATGGTACTGACAAGTGATGAAAAAATTTTTTTCATAGCCTATTTCGCGCCCCCCAGGAAGCTGCGCTCTTGGCGGGCGCTCTCTCGCCACCGCCTACATACGGCTCTGCTCATATTTCTTCAAATTTCCGGAATCTCAAAGATGGGAATCTAATTTGGGACACCCTGTTTTTTTATAATAAAATGGCCTTTTTCTTAAACTAACGAAGGATTTATTAATACACCTATATTTTTTCCTTTTACCATAAAAATTTAACGAGATTATCAGAGGAGCAAGTCAAATAACTCTTTGTTGATATCCCACAATTTCATTATATCAACAACCACGTACTCTAAAAGAAATTACCTATCACCTCTGCTTCGCTCCTCAATAACTTTTCCGATGGATTAACCTGCCGATAACTTTCATTTGGCAAACACAAACTGAAAATCGTTTACATTTCCTATATCAGCTTCAGCGAGCTTATTTCCTTTGCGGACTTTTTAAATTTGATACGATAACTTTGTGTAACTTTGTACCATTCTATTCAAAATCTTTTAAAACTAACCCTTATCGGATTAATATTGTATACTTAGTTAAATAAGTTTTTCTTTCTTTAACGGGAAAGAAATTAACATTTTATTTCTATTAACAGGTACCAAAATGTCACTTTTTTAAAAATTACTTTTTTTCCCGGCAAAAAGATAGTACTTTTTTCCCGGATATTTGTATATACACATAAGTAAAGGTATATTTAATCTTTAAAAATTTTATTATTCAAAAGGTACATTTCCTTTATATCAAAAGTAAAAATATTTAATTTGCATTGCATAAATAATATAAGGTGGCACATTCGTCCGGTTTTTACGAGAAATGAACAAGTTGGAAAAACACACTATAGTCCATGACATATTTTAAAATTATTTAATATGGGTGACCAAGAAAGTACATCAAGTTATTTTCTTATAGAACACCCCATATTTTTTATATTTTTAGATACTATAGACAAAATAAAGGTGAGTTATTGTTATATTTTCTATACCTAAATTGACCGTTTCTGAGAAATTTAGAGAAATTTAAAAATACAGACCATAATTTAAAAATTGTTTACACCCTGTAACATATAAGGAGCTGCTCGTAATTAAATTTATTGCTTAGCTCAAGGTTTGAGTTAACTATCACATAAAAGTTTTACCTTAATATTATACAGAGTGTTGAAAAATAAAGGTTTAAAGTTTGGACACACATTTTATTAAATAACTTCCTTAAGTTAAATGGAACACCCTGTATTTAGTGGCCTATTTTGACGTGGAACTAAATTTCCTTTAAAACCATATTAGGGTTTCCTATACCTATCTCTTCTGCTTTTTATGCAAAAGGCGTTTTTATATTTGACTTATCATTTATCTTAAAAATGAAACACCCTGTATTGTAATTAAAAAACCTTTTTATAAAGGATCACGTAGATTCGCTAAAAGCGCAAATTAAAATTTTTGAAAATAAGATGTATCTCAAGTAAAATGCAGGCAAAAGTAATAACTCCAATTTATTGTCATTTCTAAAATATTAAAGCATTCTTAAAAATGATGATCCAAATATAGTAGAAGGCACACCTGTCCTAATTGTTGAGACGAAATATGGTAAAATGCCCTTGTTTCTTAGCAAATGTATCAGACTTAATTTTTCATATCAACGGATTATTTAACAGACAACTTTTACTACTACAGTGACGAAAATCCTAATATTTTTGGAACCCTTGACCACCAGCACAGATGGTCTGTTAACGTATGTGGTGGAATAATTGGAACACGAGTAGTTTTCTTTTACCATAAAGGCTGATACATTTGCTAAGAAACAAGGGCAATTTACCATATTTCGTCTCAACAATTAGGACAGGTGTGCCTTCTACTATATTTCGATTCTCATTTTTAAAAATGCTTTAATATTTTAGAAATGACAATTAATTGAAGTTATTACTTTTGCCTGCATTTTACTTGAGATACATTTTATTTTCCAAAATTTAAACTTGTGCTTTTAGCGAATCTACGTGATCCCTAATAAAAAGGTTTTTTAATTACAATACAGGGTGTTCCATTTTTAAGATAAATGATAAGTCAAATATAAAAACACCTTTTGCATAAAAAGCAGAAGAGATAGGTATAGGAAACTCTAATATGGTTTTATAGGGAATTTAGTTTCGCGTCAAAATAGGCCACTAAATACAGAGTATTCCATTTAACTTAAGGAAGTTATTTAATGAAATGTGCATCTAAATTTTGAGGCAATTTTTTTCAACACTCTGTATAATATTAAGGTAAAACTTTTATGTGATAGTTAACTTAAACCTTGAACTAAGCAATAAATTTAATTATGAGCATCTCCTTATATGTTACAGGGTGTAAACAATTTTTAAATTATGGTCTGTATTTTTAAATTTTTCTAAATTTCAAAGAAACGGAGTTTTAGGTACAGGAAATATAACAATAACTCACCTTTATTTGGTCTATAGTATCTAAAACTATAAAAAAATATGGGGTGTTTCATAAGAAAAAATATAACATTGATATGTACTTTCTTTTTGGGTCACCCTGTATATTTCAAAATAATTTTGAAATATGTTCCTCATGGACCCACATATGACCGTGCCAAAAGTTTTTCCCCAACTCGTTTCATTTCTCGTAGATAAACCGAGGCGAATGGGGTGGGCCACCCTGTATATGTTTCTTCAACTATTCGATGCGAATGGACTTTTAATAACGGTTTCAAATCTTTAATATCATTTTACGGTACTTGGCTGATTTCACAGGCTCCTGCAATCCTAAATACATTAACAAACTGGACCATTAAATCGGAAGCATTATTAAAAAAACACAAATTTGTGTACTCGTAAAAATAGGTTTCTTGGACGTTTAACCTTTCCCATTTTGTTTTAAAAATGTAATTAGTTTGAAATATTCGAAATGTCTACATTACTCCTAATCATTGAATAATTCAACTACACTGTTGATAACTTTTGTTGTTGTGCCAGTTTCGAAAAATAAGCCAACACCGTCTCCGAGAAAGAAAAGACATTTTTCATCTTTCATTGTATAAATTGCGTTTTCGTTTTTTTTTTTAATTTTTATAATGCTACTTTCGCTGCTTCTTTAAACTCCGGTGGAGTTAGAGAAAACTCGAAACTTTTTTATACTCCAAATAACTAGTAAACAACCATACTAAGTTCGCAGTTTTTGAATTATTTTTGTCTAACAAGTGACGGCAACACAGAAAGAACCACGTTTTCATTTTGTCTCCAGTTTAAAAATAGGTATAAAGATCCAGATTTATTTAAAATTTGTATAGATAAAGTCACGTTTACCACTGCAGGAATGTATAATCGATAAAATATTTTTGGGCGATTGAAAACCTGAGAAGGTATGAATCCATAAAATATCACGGAAAAACATCGGATTATACGTGGTATGGTTTTAATAATAAAATAATTTTATTTAATAGTTATTTAAAGGGCAAAGAAGACATACAACTGCTTTAAAATTATATTAATAATCGCTTGGAAAAACTACAACGAAATATAAAAATATTATATGACAGCAGGATAAAGTTCCACCTCATGCAGTTTGTGATATTATCGACTTCTTAAGCCAGCAATACCCATAGTGGATTTTCCGTAATGGAATCATCGGATAGCCATTAAATGGGCGTAACATTACTATAATGGACATGTTTTATGGGGATATTTAAAATCTGTAGTTTATCGTGAGATAAACTACAGAGGAAACAAAGTTATTTATGAAATTAATCCAACAAGCAGAAAAATGTATAATTATACAAGTCTTAAAAATTAAATAAAGGTTTAAAAACATTGGAACTGTTTTGTTAATACTGTTATTATTAAATAGGTATGTCTTACGTTTACTTATATGTATTAAAAGCCCTAGTTTAAACACAAAATTTCTAATGAGGATTAAATAGGTTCTGTCGTTACTAAAAATATATGGACATAAAAAATACGACGTTTTTAAAAACAAGCCAACAATTTAGGTGTTTTATTTAAATAAGGGTGTAGCCGGATAAGTAAGGTAAAAAATTTCCCATGACTATTGTAAAAACTAGTATAGGTTTTAATATCAGCACACTTGGAAAAAATACATACATACATATTTTTGGCACGGATCCTCCAACGGTTTTTAAATTTTTAAATAGATTTTTTTTAAAAATATAAAAAATAAAAATATGGGGCCAATGCCAGTCTTTAAAAAAACTTTTTAAAGAATATTATAAGTTTTTTTGACTCCACAGATTTTTTAATGGACCAAAAATTATTTAAGTAATTATTTTTATCCGTTTTTAATATACTCACACCAACCAATTAAATTGTGGATATTCCTTAAGGCACGTACTTTCACTACAACAACGCGGATTGAAATTAAAAAGGCGCTTTTTGACTAATAAAAAATACGAAAACTTGCGGACCCATTTGCCTAACTTTTAATGTAGTCTCTATTTTATCATCAAAGTATTTTCAAAAATACATATTAGTAAGCTTTTCCAGTACAAAAATATGTTTTTTCACAAGACTGCGTATAGTGATGGACAGGCTGCGGAGTGAGAGATGATATGTTTGAGTTAGGTTACATACGATATAGATCTTGTGTGTTATAACTTATAAAAGATGGCTTTCGTTTGTTTGCTATTGTCATCTTTGCTGCGCAAACAATAAATACTTCTTAACATGTTTATTTTTATGCATATAAAGTATGAAGTGTTGCATATAATTCGTTTTTATGCTTAATACATCTAAGGTTGCAATGTAGGTAATGAAGTTCTATTTAGTACGAGTAATAACTCCAAGTTTATATTAATTATTAAATTTTTATTATACAATAACATCTAAAATAATTGTTTTATTATTTAAGTAACTAGTAAAAATAGCAGTAACGTCCCGCTAACGAAATAAAAGTCTCCAAATGTTTGCAAAGTTAATGTTTTTAATTCGAAGGTTATATATAAATATATATATATATATATATATATATATATATATATATATATATATATATATATATATATATATATATATATATATATCTGGGTCAGAAAGTTTTTTTTTTTTTTTTTTTTTTTTTTTTCATTACTTAAAAAGCGCTTTTTTAATTTTGATTCGCGTTATTGTAGTAAAGTACAAGCCCTAAAAAAATGCTTGTTCAATTAATTAACTAATCAGAAATTGCTTTAGTTTACTTATCCTTTACGAACTGTCCTGGTATTTTCTTTTTTGTTTACTGGTAATATTATTTTTTAAAACATTATCATTATTAACAGGACTTTTGCCATAATTTAGGTGAAGCAGAAATTAAATTTTAAATCAGATAGATTACATGAGGACGTCGACACTAAAAATGACCCTAATATACCACGAAAATCTAATTAAAAAAGGATATAGAAGGGACTTTTGTCTTGATTAATTGTTAGCCTTATAGAAGTAATATGTTGCAGAAAAATAAAACTCATATTTTACTTAGTTAAAGAATAATTATTTTAAGGTAAAGCATGAGTATCAGACCAGAAACAAAATAAATCTTTCAGATAGTGTAGATTTAGTAATTTGCAAAAAACTGTTAAATTTTTTATTCCCAAAATTGTAAATTGTAATTCCACACCAGTCAAAAATTTACCAAAAATATATAAAATTGATTGGTTTAAAATAAGAATGTTCTGTGTAAAAACGTATTTTATATGATAATTGAATTTTATGATGCAAATGAAGATAACATGACTATAAAAAAAAATAAAAATGCTTGGTATCAATTCCGATTCCATAATCAGATTTTAATTTATTAGTATCTGGTTTGTATTTTTAATAATTTCGCTTAATTTTTATGTAAAATATATCAAGTTTTAAAAATAAACGCAAAAAAGATAGTTTTTCGCCTGTTTTTAAGCATATTATATCTAACCAAGACTTATTAAAACTAACTTGTTATTTAAAAACAAGATAAATATTATTCTTTGTTATTCAATTTTTTTAAAAATCATCTCTATTAAAAATTTTCGAAAAAGGGAATATGAATACAAAAATTATTGTGTTTTTTTTTCATCATGTATATCTTAGTAAAGCAAAATTAAGTGCCTTCGTGACTAATGAGGATTTATAAAGGTTAAAAATGTACCTTAACGCCCCATAACAGAATGAAATCGTTTCTAAAAATTAAAAAATATATCACAATTAAAAAAAATAATATAAAAGATATTTTGTATGTTTAAGACATGAACATTATAAAACAATGATTTGTTATTAGTATTGATAGAAAAAACCCCTACATAGAATAAAGTCACCCCCTATTAGGAATAAGTCGCAGAAATATAAGAAAGACTTGTATTTGTCAATTTGCATTAAAGACTTTTGATTACTCATCGTGGTCTTTAATAGATTTTGGAAAAAAAATATAATCCTTTTAAATCCTCTTTTATTACCAAAATATTTAATTTTGTTTAAATATAATGGAAATTACGTTAATTATTGTCTTTATACACATCGATATAATATAGTTTATTCTGTATGTCAAGAAAGTGTAACTTCAAAAGAGTAATTAAAAAAAAAAAAAAAGAAAAAAATATGATTACCTTGGTTTTTTTGTGACAAATAATTTAAGAACTGTAAAATATATTTTTTTCCTAGTGGCTATAAGCTACTCGAAAATAGGCGAATTTTGCTTTTATTGTTTTATATCTAAATGACTATTATCCTACAATTTTTATAATTGCTTATGTAATCTTAACCTTGTTATTGTAACAGTGCTTCATGCCTTTTTAAAGGGCTTATTTTTAAACTTTTGTTTTATAAGAAATACAGGAATATTTATATATCTATCTATCTGTCTATCTAATATACTTATTTTAATGTTAGACTTAAATATATAAACGACTTGAAAAACACTTATATGTTAAAAAAATCACTTTTACAAAAAATTTGTGTTTAAAACTCTAAAACCTAATTAGGTCTGGAAGAGACGCAAAATAGAGATTTTTAAGAAAATATCCTTTAAAGAAAACAAACAATTTATATATTTTAAATTGGTTATTTTTAATATATTTAAGACTTAAGCTGATATAAGGTTGGTAAGTCGTAGGTAGTTGCTTGTTTGGAACTGATTTAAAATAACGATATGACCAAGTTAGCCTGTGTGACGAAAAACTGCTTTACACAAATCGTAATTATTTACAGAGTGGCGGTAAAATTAATATACAGAGCGTCATTCTTTAAATCATAAATTAGACATTAAAAAAATGTTACGTAAAATATTAAGAAAAAACATTTTTCAAAAATATATTTTAAGCAAGTATTTGTTGTCAAACTACGGTAAAGGTATGTTTTTTTAAGGTTAATGGTATTGTATTTAAATACGTAAACTGTCGTACCTTAATAAATTATAATACTTTTTAAAAATTATAACATTAAAGAGAGGTGTTATTTTGAAGACTGGTTTAATATAAGTTTTTTATTTTGGATAGTTTGCAAATATTAATATTATTATACAGGGTGTCATTGAAATGGTGTAAAAAAATTCGGGGGGTGATAGTACTCCTAAAAATAGTAAAAAAAGTTCCTATAAGTATAGGGCGGTAAATGCATATTAAGGAGTTAGGGGCACTGAAAGGGTGAATTTAAATAACGTTTTTTTTTTTAAATTATAGGCTTAAAAACGAGATAAGATTTCAAAAAAATCCTCTGCCATAAATTTTGACTCTAAATCAAATGGTGATACTGAAAAATTATTTGGAAAATCGGAAAGGGTAGTTTTTGCAAGGGTAGGGGGTTGTTTCGTGAATAACTTTTTCAGGATATTTTTTCGCAACGTGGGTTCATTTTTTTTTGAAAACTACATACTTTTTCCTATCAAAAAAGGTATCTTGTTGCACATCGCCCAGAGCGATGGTTTTCGAGAAAATTGAAGGCAAAAAAGTTTGCTCTGATGGGTTGCTAACTGGTTAATCAACATAAACTTATGAATGTTGCGTTTCAAAAGTAACCAAATAATTAATTGAAAAATTAAAATTTCATTATTTTTAAAACATCTTATTGCTTTAAAAAACGAAATAAACTGAATACCAAAATTCCTTATTAAAATAATGCATACCTTAATTAATTCATAGTAATGTTCAAAGTGACCACCATTCATTTCAATCCAGACATCTGCTCTTCTTCTCCACGATCTGCGTACCCTGTGGAATATCCCAGGTGTTGTACGAATTTGATTGGAACAGTCAATAATGCGTTGCCGTAGTTGCTCTCCAGTATTAATCGGCACTGAGTAAACCAGAGTTTTCAAGTGGCCCCAGAAGTAGAAATCTAGTGATTAAGATCTGTGATCTTGCTGGCCAAGCTTGTGGACCACCACGTCCTATCCAACGCCTCTCAAAAAACTTGGTTCAAATGATTCCTCACCGCTAGCGGAAAATGAGCTGGTGCACCATCATGATAAAATACATGATCTGCTCTATGCTATGGGAACTTCGTCCAAAAGTGCTGGTAGATCATGTATTAGAAAATTAAGGTAACTTTGACCATTTAGCCTAAAATGTTTATTAGTATAAGAAATAAGTGACTTTTCGAAAGATGTAAAATTAACCTACCTCAGGGGTAGAAAAAATGGTCCAATAAGTCTATCGCCAAGAATTCCTCCCAAACGTTAACTGAGAATCGAATTTGGTATCGACTTTCCACAACAGCATAAAGATTTTCATCAGACCAGTGATGTGTATTATGGTAATTGAAAATTCCATTTCTTGTAAATCCAGCTTCATCCGTGCATAAACATTTGCCAAAAAAGGGGTTCTGTGCGAGTTTTCTTAATAACCAACGACAGAAGATGACTCGAGCGGGATAGTCTGCCGGAGCAAGAGCTTCTACCCTTTGGATGCGATATGGATACAGGAGTTGAGAATGAAGAGTTATGAGTCGTCCACACAGAATGGCGACTCACGTTTTCCCGCACTGCAATTCTCCTTACCGATATCCCCGGATCTTCCTCTACATGTGCTAAAATGCGCTCCTCAACATCAGGTGTACGTACCGTCAAATTACGGCCACGGTCTTGGTTTCTAGGTTCAAATGAACCTGTATCTCTTAGGCGCTGATGAATTCTCGCAAATATCCGGTGAGAAGGTACCCTGCGATTTGGATATTTTTGGACATACAAGCGTTTAGCTAAAAGACCGTTTCCATTCGCTCTTCCATAAATAAAATGCATATCTGCCAATTCATTCACAGTGTATTCCATAATTTGTCAAATTTTACGTTTACGCACACTTTAACAACAATAAACTGACAAAAAAACTTGTGAACCAGAAAAATGTTTTTTTCGTACATGCGAAATAAATAAAGTGATAAAACCGCATACCTTCAATGAATCAAATAAATATGCATTAAATAAGGAATTTTAGTATTTGGGTTTTTTCGTTTTTTAAAAAATAAGAAGCAACCCATCAGAGCAAACTTTTGCCTTCAATTTTTCTCGAAAACCATCGCTCTGGGCGATGTGCAACAAGAGTACCTTTTTGGTAGGAAAAAGTATGTAGTTTTCAAAAATGAACCCACGTTGCAAAAAAAATATCCTGAAAAAAAATTATTCACGAAACAACCCCTACCCTTGCAAAAACTATCCTTTCCGATTTTCCAAATAATTTTTTAGTATCACCATTTGATTTAGAGTCAAAATTTATGGCAGAGGATTTTTTTTTCGAAATCTTATCTCGTTTTTTAAGCCTATAATTTCAAAAAAACCCTTTTTTAAATTCACCCCTTTTAGTGCCCCTAACTCCCTTAATATGCATTTTCCGCCCTTTTAGGAACTTTTTACTATTTTTAGGAGTACTATCACCCCCCAATTTTTTTACACCATTTTAAGACACCCTGTATATTATTATATTATTATATTATATATATATATATATATATATATATATATATATATATATATATATATATATATATATATATATATATATATATATATATATATATATATATATTATATTATATATCAAACGTATTATGAGTGTCTTTAGATAGTTTACTAATACAGGATACAAGATTTGGGAATGTAAAAAAAGAAAGGTAGCAGTCTCCACAGTTCATATATCGTAGTCCTCGACAAAATGTTGTGTAATTCATTTTAAAGATTTATTATGAATTATTTGAATACTCATTAAATTTAACTATTGTCATTAAAAAAAACTGGTTGGAATGGCTGACTTCTGTGGTAATAACAGACCTAATTACATTTTTTAGGTATTAAAATGGAGAGGACTTTGGGTGCGTCAATGCAGAATTACATTAAGGCCCTATCATACTTAAATAGTCACTTAAAAAAATAAAAATTATAATGAAGAATACTTTGGTCAGCAAAACTTTTAGTGACGTGAAAAAATACAGAGTTAGTGACAGCAATGAGCTCAGGGGTACCCCAGCATTAACTTGGTGGAAGATAGAAGAGGACCGGACAGCCAGGGAGCGAAAAACAAAGTTTAGTCAGTTAACGGATTCACTCGTTTCAGCCGGCACACCTTTGTCTACTTGTGACCTTGAGTTGCACCTCTCGAAACGGATTTATCCGAGGAGCTAGGGAAGTAATAGTCCACCACGGCAGAGCCCTGTATTACCGCAGTAAGGCTAGATACTCTGAGAGGTCGCATTGTATCTCAGATGCACCGTTGGGGATACCTGTTTAAGGTACAGGATGTCATTCACCCATCAGCACGGTATGCTAACACCTTGAGTTAAGCCTTGTGCTCATCTTAGCTTCGGATCCCGTTCCATACGCTAGCCAAAAGAGTTGCTGAGAACCAGCAACTCTAGCGCATGTTCCAATAGATCCTACTGGGCCCAACCACGACAACGACGTGTGAACACATCGGTTGGGTTCCAAATCCTTTATATTTAGAGACTTAATAAAATTTGCAATTAGTTAGAAAAAGAAAGTATAGCTCTATAGTTAATAAAGAGTGTTTTAGACCCTGCCGCTTACGTGCAGCTTTTCATTTATCTGCAAAAATGTCTGTGTAATAGAAAAATAAAAGATGACGAGTTAACCTGTGAGCCGCTATTCCGTCAATGTTGTCCAAATAAAGAAATATGGGACACCTCTAGAAAAAACTTGATAGTGCCAATAAAAAAATAAAATAAAGAGTACTGCACTCTTTTTTAGAATATTTTAGAGATGTAATCTAGACGGGATCTTAGATTATCCAACCGCTATGTTCACACGTCGTTGTCGTGGTTCGGCCCAGTAGGATCTTTTGGAACATGCGCTAGAGTTGCTGGTTATCGGCAACTCTTTTGGCTAGCGTATGGAACGGGATCTTAAGCTAAGATGAACACAAGGCTTAACTCAAGGTGTTAGCATACCGTGCTGATGAGTGGCTGACATCCTGATGGCAAGGCGATCTCTCAGAGTATCTGGCCTTACTGCGGTAATGCGAGGCTCTGCCGTGGTGGACTATTACTTTCCTAGCTCCAAACAGAAAGCGGACAGAACCGCTTTTATAGGAAAAAAATGACAAAGGTGTGACCGAAAACGGATAAATCGTTTCGAGAGGTGCCACTCAAGGTCACAAGCAGACAAAGGGTGCGCCGACCGGGAAAAGGGTGAATCCGTTTCGAAAGGGCCCCCGAAATCACCGGCGCCTGTTTCCGAGGAAGGGCTAATCCATCCCGAACAAACAGGTGCTTAAAAAGGGATTTCTGAATTCAAACAGAAGGTGGACAGAATCGCCTTTATAGGAAAAAGAGATCCCTGGCTTTAAACAGAAAGCGGATAGGACGGTTTCAGATAAGGCCGGAGATGCGCCTCAGAAAGAACATCTGGTTTCTGTAACAAGGACCTGGTAGCTACCCACGCTTAGACCGGGAGAGGAGAGCATGGCTGGTCTAACGTCTGCTCGTCATACTTCCAGGAGACAGGGACACCAAAACACATCGAACACAATTGGGCCGTCCCGGGAGAGACAGAGTAAAAGAGGATGAAAGACCCCTCCCCCCAATCTGATTTCGATTCATTGAAGTCTGATCCTATTGAGAAAAATTAAAAAAAATTGGCCCCGAAGAGACCGAGCGGCGGGAGGGCGTAAAAAGTCCATTCATTTTAAACTTACCTAAACCTACCTACCTAGATTATCTTTTAAGAAATCTAGTTTCGCATTCCATTGCTAACAGTTCTGTCGAAAAGTAGTTCTTTTTTGGACGCGAGTAGTCCAGTTTTTTTTTTTTAAAAAACTATATTACCATAACTTTTTTGGTTAGGCAAATGCTATGTACAATAAAAATTTTAAATATATTGATCATTAAAAAAGTGTATAATATTTTTATGTAAAAAGAACCAGATTAAAAAAATAAAAAAATTTTAAAAGTTAATAACACGTATATGTACTGGTTGCTAATTGAAAAATCAAAAACTATTTTGCTAAATTTTTCTAAAATGTACTTACTACATAAAAAAATAAAATTAAATACTTAAGGTAAGCAAAATATGTTTTATTAAATTTTTAATATTTTTTTTCCGCCCCTCAGATACATTTTAATACGTAAATGTTTGATATTTGTCAGAATGATTGAATACATCGACAAAAATATTAATAACCTAAGTTTGCATATAGGAATGCTGTAAGCAGAAATAAAATGCGTTCCGACGAAATCATAAATAAATATTGTATGTGTGAAAATGTGCGAAAAATTATTTTTGGGAAAATGTTTACTATATTAAGCAGTGTTACCAAATTTTTTTTTTTGTGAAAAAATTACCATTTTGGCTATAGGTAGACATTTTTATAGGAGATTTTTATATTTGGTATAATTTTATAGAATAAAATATTGCATATACCAATTATATTATAAACTAATATTATAAAAGAATTTGCTTGTCATACAAAAAAGAATTATGTAAAATTTTTTTTTAAATTAACAGCTCCACTTATAACAAATACTTATTATAAAATAAAATTTCATTTTTTTTTTGGGAATGACTTTTAACTAAAAAATTTTAAAAAAAAAATATACTTTTTAAAAAAAAAAAAAAATCTGGGAAAAAAATTTTATTAACAAAAATAATTGCAATTACTTTAAATTTAAAATCCTTATTTTCTCCAACTTTTAATTTAAAAAAAAATTTTTTAATTGAATTTGTCATAAATATCAGTTTTTCATAAGCAGAGGAGCTGTTAAACAGAAGTTGAAACAAAGAATTGTAATAAGATTCCCACTTTTTTTTTTTTTTTTAATCAAAAGTAGTATAAATTTAAGACCTGATAAGTTTGTCTGCATTTAAATTTGCGCCAATAAATCTTGGGGAGTTTTTACAAAAAACCCTTTATAATTTTGTAGGAAAGGCCTACAGGAAAGTCACACGTATTTAAATCTAAAGATCGTTGTGGTCATTTTTTTTTGGTGCATCACTTTTCTTCCAATATTTCGTTTAGAGCAACAGCGAAATCTGTGCACCGTCAATATATAATATGGGTTTTCTTTAATCTAAAAATGGCAAAATATCCTTTAAATTAAAAAAAATATATTAAATTTTATATTAATTTTATTCTTTGTTATAAATTTGCCCGTTAAAAACATAACACGCATTGGTGGCAAAAATAAATACTTACTGAATAAAATTTTCCCATTTAATTAATTATAAATTTATAAAAAAACAGATTTAAAACTCATAATGATACTAAATTACCGGAAAAATTTTACTTATTGCGGTAATTAATTTACGAATGTTTTTTCAATTAAATTTGGTTGAATAAGTAATTATTGTTTTAGCCAATTGTTTACTAAAACGTATTATTAGGTAGTCGAAATTTTAAAATGTTATTATTTACAACGTTAAATATAGCATAGGATTGAATTAAAATATTTTTTTAATTTTAATTCTTTAGCTGTCGGGCCGTTCTTTTTTAAAGTGATTTCATACACATGACATGGACTTTTCATTTACCCTTTTCGACTTTTTGGTTTATTTCGCCGAACCAAAGAAACCCCAAGCCTGTTTTGGGGGTTTTTATTGATTGGCACCACAAATGCTAAGGTTTCTTCCTCCCCCGAGAGAATCTTCCGAAACAATATATGGTGTTTTCTGGGCAAACCCCATATGGTTATCAGTCAAAAAATGTCCTGTAAGTTAACCTAATACCATCCTCACTATCTAGCATCTGTGGGCAAGCTGGTTTGAGGTAAATTTTGGCTTAATGCATTTGTAACCACCAGCTAAAGCATTCTTGGTCTTTTTAATTTTTAATTGATATTTTTAAAATGGCAATCAGAAATTCCATAGAATGGTTCTGGTCTTTCCATTTTTTTGTTTTATTCTTTTTACCCTAATTTGTCTACCTCCCAATTTCCTATATAGTTTTCATAACCTGTTCAATTTTTCTCCAAGGCAGATACGCAGTTCTTAACCAGTCTGGAGGTAACTGTACAGGAACTGCCTATTAGAATAGATATACTTTTGTTGTATTGCCTTCAACTGATCTTTATGGCACAATAATATTACTACTAATTCCATTTGTAAAATAAAAGCACGTTTTCCAAGACTTACCTACTCAATATACCAAATTGTGTCTGCTTTAAGAAGAAGGCAGTTTTTTCAGTCTTTTTTATATGTCATTTCAATAATAACAAAAACTAACGGCAGGGTTGGTATAAAAGAAAAGTGAGAATTGGGCACAAGGCCCAGGAGGAGGCTGCGATGCTTTCGGTAGTAAATCTAGACGGCTTCCAGGAAAAAATCTGTTATATCGGTCTTGCTGAACTTAAAGCAAGCTATCATTTTATCAGAGGGCATTTCATAACGAGAGTGTTTGCCGGACCCTTTGTGATTCTAGACCTGTTTTTGCGTATATTTTAGTGCATTTACATATTGAATCATTATTGCCAGAAAAGTCGCAATTAAAATATAAAAAAATTACAAGTCTTTAACATGGCAAATAGGTAAACAATGTATGCAATGAAAAAGTGATTTTGGCATATTTTGAACATTTTTAAGGGAAATACAGCGCATCAGGTCTATAGATATTTTATTTTATGTTGCGAGCTACAATTTTCTTAAAGGAGAATATCGATATAAGTAAATTTGTCCAAGTTAGCGCTTTTTTCAAAGAAGGATCTTAGTTCTAACATCCTGTTGATGAAAAAGTAAGTAGTAGTCATGCAAAGTTTTTGCAAATATAAATGTCAAAAAAACCTATTTCGATACCAAATTATCGCTTGGATATGTTTGAATTAGTTCAACAATATTTATAATAAGATTCAATGGCATGCGTGCAACTCGCACAGTCTACAGCCCAGTAAGGCCCACTAATAGCATCATCATTATCATTATCATCATCATTATCATCATTCTCATCATCAACATCAGCAGCAGGGACTGTTTTAAAGAAATGTAAAAGAAGTTGTTAGGAATTTGTATCAAAAATAAATATATTCTTAAAAGTATGTAGTTTGTTTTTGTTATTAAAAAAAAAAACTTGTTTTGTTATGAGTCTCACAACATACCTCAAATACTAGAAAAATAGTTATGTAAAAACGTCCTAACTAAACGGTTGTAAATAAAATTTAATTATCAATATTTCTAGTTGTTCAGTAGTCATTTAATTATCTCTTGGTAGCTATGGGTAGTAGAACTCGTATAAATACTCATTCCTTCCCTAGCTTATTAAATTTAACTTACAAATATAAACCCCGTTTAATAAACAAGTTTTAAATTTATTAAAAAAAATTAACTTTTATGCAGAAGAAAACAAGAAAAAAATATTATGAAATTTTTTTCTTCCATATCGACACCACTGGTTGAAACGCAGCTAAGTGTGAACATTTAACCCAAAAGCCGAATATTTTAACTGCTCTTTGACTAACTTTTGATAGCTCCACCGGATTTAATGAATACCAATTACAAACTAATTAAAATACTTCGTTTAACGTTTAGAAATTTGCAAACCGGACGCTTAGTAAAAAGGTTTTTGATAGGGTAAATTTGTCTTAATTATAAACTTATTATAAATGTAAGAAATGTAACAAAATTAAGTATTACCCATAATAAAAAATATATTCAGTGGATTGTTTTTCTTTAAATTATTTTCTACGAGTTATTAGAAAGTTTATAGGTATTTCTAAGGATTTTTCTTAAAGAATGAGCCAATATTATTTTGTCATTCTTAGCTCTTAATAAAACCACATAAAATGAAACTTTTATGATTTTTTTTACAATTTATCTAAAGAATCCCTAAACTTCCTACTTTTTCTACTAGGTCTTGAAAAGGCCAAACTCTAGAACCTGCTGTGGAAGTGGTCTCATTTAAATGTAAACGGTAGAATCTATGGTTCTTATATTAATAACAGTAACAAATATTCATTTACTTATGCACATATGAAACGTTAGTACTAAGGCTTTTGAACTTTGTGGACTTAAAAAAAGATACGTCAACCGCGTACCATTTTTTGTTGAGATGAAAGAGTAATCTACAATGATGTAGGACTGAATGACAGAGGTTTGTAGGAGTTTTATTGTTTTCATATAAAAACAACGTTTTATCTAAAAATTATCTTCAGCCGACTTTGGGTGCACACTTAGTAAATATAATAAAATTAGGTGCGCTGAGGCATAACAGCGACGCACAGTGATCTGGCTAGGTCAAAAAGTCATAAGTCATTTTGTCATTTATAAAGAAATTTTAAAGAATTTTGTTTTTTTGTTTCTCCTACTTGTTTTCTTAGTCTAACTTTTTGCATAGCTATTATATTTTTAATATTTATACTGCGCAAGTGCAAATATTTAGGGAATATGACATATGTCAAGGCCAAATATTTTTGATATCAATTAAATTTTGTAAACAAACATCATGCAGTAATAATATGACGTTGCGTTGGCGAATTTTATCAGCTACACATTTCGTAGAAAAGAAGTACAGGGAAAAGCGAATAAGATTTTTTATGTTTTTAAATTTAATATGTTTGCTATAGCTATGCAACCAGGGCCGTAACCATGATTGAATGTTAGGAAGGGCCAAAAAATTTTCAGGTAGGGCGAATTTATTTTATTTTATATCAAAATTAAACAAAAACCAAAAAACCTAACAAATGGAACCGCTTTTTAAATCAATTTTAACTACCTATATACAACTGTTTTAACACTTAAGACAGTTGGAATTTTCTATAACGTCTTTCAATATATTTTTTTAAGACTTGGAAATTTAATTTGTCGGTATGTTTTCTTTCAAAGGCCGGGAAGATCAGGTCAGCCATACGTTAAGGGCGATTAATGGTCGTTAAGGGGAAGAACAATGATTTGCAGACTTTTGTACTGTATCCAAAGGTTAAGCTACTAGCAAACATTTCGTATGTGTTTTTAAAGACCTCCGTTTTATTATAAAGCTTTATTAATGTTGGTTGCGCACTTTGAGATAATCAGTGTTCCCAAATTGGTGGGGAATGTATGGGGATTTTGGAAACCACGATGAAAAAAAATGGGAAAGGGAAAAGGGGCAAATATGTTATAAGCTAACCCCTTTTTTTTTCATGGTTTTATCTATTTATTTTTTGGGGAAATTTTAAAAAAAACCCGAAACATGCATTTTCGAAAATCGGCCATATTTTTTTATAAGTAAAAATTTTTCAAATTTTGAAAAAAAATTTTTCAGAGCAATTTTTTTTTAGAATATGACCAAGAAATTTTTTTTTTTAAGTTTGGGTTTTTTTTGAATCATCATCAACTTTACTTTTTATATGGGCCCCATTTTTTTTTTCGCAGCCAAATAGTGTTTTTTTTCTGATTTCAACAATGTATAACATGTTATAGTTTAGAAGATTATAACCTTATCTATTTAAAAAAAAAATATTTTCTCAGTTGGCCTTGATTCCGGCGAATGTCATCTAGCGTCATTGGCAGAAAAAAATTTAAATAGCTGCAAACCTATTTCAAAATTTTTTGGGGAAAGGGGGCACCTTTTAAACTAACATAATTTAAAAAAAGGGGTACAAATTTTTTTAATTTTTGGAAGTTTTATAAAAACAACGAGATGCTGCAGTTTACCAATTTTTTAAAAAAAAAATCCAACATCTTTACCCGGGGGATTTGGGGATAAAAATTTCCCCCACATTTAAAATGAACCATTCATAAAGAGGACTATTTAAAATAATATCGTTAATATGTTGAGAGAAATGGACAACACTTTAATTTTTTTAAGTCTTTTTTTTTATATCTTGATTTTAGTAGGAATATTTTTTTTTCCACTTTTCATTGTTTTTTTTTTTTTTTTTTTAAAATTTGTTAGTTATGTTATAACACAAATTAACGATCCATGTTTAAAAAACCCATTTCTGTAAAATGTCTGCCAATTACAAATTTTTTTATTTTTTAAAAAAAAAATACGTTCCCGGGGAAATCAAGGCCAACTGAGAAAATTTTTTTTTTTTAAAAATAAATGAGGTTATAAACTATTAAATTATAACATGTTATACATTGTTGAAATCAAAAAAAAAAGCACTATTTGGCTGCGTCGAAATCCAATATGGCGTCCATATAAAAAAAAAAAGTTGATGATGATTCTAAAAACCCGAAACGAAAAAAAAAAAATTGATCTCGGTCTTTTTTTCCTAAAAAAAAAAATTGCCTTGAAAAATTTTTTTCCAGAAAAAAATTTACTCATTTAAAAATGGGGGAAAATTTTCGAAAATGATGTTTCGGGTTTTTTTAAAAATTTTAAAAAAACCTAATAAAAAAAAACCATGTAGTAAACGGGATTAGCTTTTTAACATAATTGCCAAAAAAATTTTTTCCCCCATTTCTTTTAAAGGAACGTTAGCACCTTTAAAAATGGTTTTATTATAAGTAAAATAGTACCTATATTTTGTATATATCTAAATTCAACTATCCTTTAAATATTATAGCCTTTCAATATCGGCATTTCTCAACTTTAATATCTGAACAGATTTAAATAGACCAACATAGCTTGCGTATTATGGTCTAATCCAAAAATGAAATATTTTTTACAGTTAGGTACTATGTCAAAATTTACAATAAATGGATTTTATTAAAGTGCATAAATGAAAGCTTATTAACAAGTAACATGGCTTATTGAAGGCTAGAAGATAGAAGCTTTTTAACAGTAAGCCATTTAGGCCCGAGTGATGATCGCGTTGGTAAATTTAGAAGGATTTTGGGAATTTTAAAAAATTAAAAAAAAGGTTTAACAAAACGTAATTGTCAGTTATTAATGATTTTAGTGGGGGAACCTGTCAAAATATGAAATTTTGTTAAACATTCTAAACCTTTTGCTAATTTTTTGTTTAAACCCATTGCAAATTTAAAACGCGATCATCCCCGGGGCCCTTTGTATGTCAAAGTTGAAAATTACTATTTTCAAAACCAGTTGAATTTAGCAATAGGAATGTGTTTGAATATCGGGGGGCCCACCTAATGAATTCACTTTTTAATTTTTTTTCACTGAGGGGGATAATTAAGTGATAAAAATTTTTTAATCTATTAATCGATACTTGTATAAGAACATACGCGACACGATATTTCACCATTTAAAACCCAAAAATAATTGGGGAAAAATTTAAGGGGGTTGTGGTTCGCCCCGATTTTAATTTTTTAAAATTTTTAAATTTTTGGGAAAGGCCAAACCTTTAAGGGGGAAACGCGGTTTAAAAAAATGACGGGAGTTATTATGCCATTAGTTTAAATGACTGAATTTTTAAAAATTTTTTGAGAAAAAATTTTAAAAAAGGGGGGGAAAAAAAAAATGAATGAACATTTTATAATGTATAAACCTGAAATAACCAGAGGGGTTTTTTTCATACCATTTGGGAAAAACTTTTTAAAAAAATATTTTTTGTTTTTTTGCTTTTCCTTTTTTTGGGTTTTTTGCCAGGAAGGAGAACGTCTCCAGGCAAAGCGGCGCCCTGCCCCCCCTCTCCCCATGGTTAGGCCCCCGGCAATTTTGGATAATTAAAAAAGATATTTTCTATTGCCACCAAATGTATCTAGCGGGATTTGCTGATAGCACTAGTATACTGCCGATTAAGGAAAAAGGCCTTATCTGATAAAAAAATCCTATGGTTAAGGCTTTTTTTTTCCCCCGGACAAAATTTTTCTTTGGCGAAAAATTTTTTTCCCCCGTCATAGTAATGTCGCCGGGAATCCCATAGGAAAGGAAGGAAAAAAAATTTGGGTTTTTTCCAAAAAAAAAAAAAAAAATTTTAAAAAAACAAATCCTCTTTTTTTTTTTTTTTTCGTAAAATTTTTTAAATTTTATCGTCAAATTCCATTTTCCCAAAAAAATATCTATTTTTTTTTTCAAAAAAAATAGCCATTAAAAAAAAATTTTTTTTTAAATTGTTTAACGCAAATATTTGAAATCCTTTAAAATTTTAAGTAAACTGTGGATTTTTTTTGGGAAAAATTTAACCAGAACTAACCAGCCCAAAAATTTTGATGGTTTGAAAATGCAAACTGAAAACCCCCAAAATCGACACGATGACACCAAGAAACGGGGGATATTGTCCTCCTACTCGTGACAAAATCCACTGAATTCAGACGCTTCGATATTTATCACGTATTGTCTAACGCAGGAGAGAATATTCACCCTTTATGAGAAATTGGGGCGAAACAGTTTAGTGTTTTGGGAGGGTTTGTCAAAGGAAAAGGGCGTGCCATAGGTGACCATGCCAATACGCCACCAGGTACAGTCTCAAAGTTAAAGTTATGTTATATAAAAATAATAATAATAAATGTCTTTATTTCTGAATAATAATCGATTACATATTACAATAAAAGAAAAAAATTAAATTTGAAGTTCAGATGAGGCACCTTTTAAAAACCCCCCCCGATCATACTCAACCATTAATTAATTACAAAAAAAAAAATATAAATAATTCAAGGAAATGTTTTCAGTTTTAAAAAAAACCCAAAAAAAAAAAAAACATATGATGGCGTATTAGGCAAAAAATAGCTAAAAAACAAAAGATTAATTAACATTTTTAAAATAATAATCAAAAAAAAAGCTATTGTCGTTTCCCCCAAAATATATTTTGTAAAATGTTTTTTTAAAGGCAGTTGGAAAGATGTTTTAAATTTTCCGACAAAGAGTTAAAAAATTTAGCCACATTTTTTTGAGAAGTTAGTCAAATATTACGGTTCGATGATATGGTGATGTTATTTTTCCTCGAAATCTAAATATTAATATTTGTACAGGGGCCCCCAAAGAAATATTTTAAAGATGGGGATGGACGTTTGGAGCATATAATTTTTTAAAGATATGCTTGATGTAACTTTCCCTTTTTCCATGTTAAACCCAAATTTGGGGTTGTACCAAGTTGGGGAGATATGCTGATACTTTCTTACACCATGAATGACCCTTTAAAGGGGAAGAGTTTTGACAAGTTGAATTCTGTGTTTATCCACAACCGTGAGACAATTTCCTTAAACTACATCCCCATGGTTAAAAAAGGAGAGTACAAGATAGTTAATAACAACGTTTTTATATGTTTTTATAAAATATGGCGTTTTTGGGGTATAGTATTTTTAATTTAACAAATGCTCGCTGAATACAACTTGACACATGCGCATTAAATCTGAGGGAACTGTCAAAAATCCACCCAAATGGCGAACATTATCTTCACGGGGAGAACCGATTATCTATTTCCCCTTTAAAATTTTTTTTTAAAGAGCACACATCTGCTTTTCGGCCAAACACCATTACACAGCTTTTTTTTGGGTTTAACATAAGGAAATGTTCTAATAATAATCTATTTAATAAATTAAGTTCTTTACTTGGTATTACAGCCATCTACAGCGTGGGCCCGATCAAATGATAGATATACTTGCGTATCGTCCGCGTAATACTGAGCAGAGCATGATTCCAAAGCATTTGGGGGGAAATGAAGCATAAAAGGATATAAAAGTGGAGACCAGAGCCCTGAGGCACACCACTCCCAATCATTATAGGGGATGACACCCCAGTACCAATTCGCACAGCCTGATATCCGTGAGACAGAAAGTTGGGGGAAAAAATTTTTTCGCTTTGAAAGACCAATGTGTAAAATTGCTAAAAGTTTTTAATGGTTTATGGGGTCAAAGGGGGGCCTTTAAAAGTCCAATTTTAAGGCCAAAAGGGGAAATTTTTCCTTATCGATAGCCTGGAAAAGATCATCGGATACAATTGTCAGAGCTGGTGAACAACTAGGCCATCCCGAAACCGACCGAGTTTCGGGTAGAATGTTATTTGGTTTTAATGTTCATTTAGCTGAAAAAGTATAACCCCTTTTCCCCAAAATTTTGGGGTCCAGGGCAGGACACTTAGCGGTCGTAGATCCTTAAATTCTTGTGAGACGAATTTTTTTTAATTGGGGGTTTTTAGGGGGCCCTTTTCCAGAGCTGTGGGGGAAACCCGAGTGCTTTATAAAAAAAATTTAAAAATATGTGTAAAGATGGTAATAAAAATGGAAAACATAATTTTTAAAAAATTTTACTACTTTTAAACAATCCACTCCTTAGCCCGGGATTTAATGCCCATGACAATACCCAAAATGAGGCCCTCAAAACCTTTTTAAAATTCAAATTAGATGCCAATTTTTTTTTTACTTTTTCCTAAAACCCCAATCAAGAAGCCGTTTTTTTTACTGTAGGCGGAGTTGCTGTAAAAAAAAAAATTTTCTGGGGTTTTTTAGAGAACTGGGAATATTAACTTTCTTTTTTTTTCCCAAAAAAAACCAATTTTTTTAAATCTTGCCAGACGCTTGAAGACTGTTTTAATCGTATTTCAAAAAAATTTTTTTTTTTTTCTTATTGTTAAAAAGGTTTGGTTTTAAATTTTTATAGTAATCCCAATGCGCACGGGGGTTTGGGTTTTTTTTAAAAGATTTAGGGCTTTGTTTTTTTTAACCCCAACACTAGGGTTGGTTATCCACGGTTCATTTTTTTTAGTAAATCTGGCAGTTTTCGTTGGCGCATGAAGGGGTTGTAGGGCTATGATATTATCATTAAAACGTGCACTTTTTTTTCCACAGTATTTGGGGCGTAAATATTTCGCCAAGGAATGGATTGTAGATCAGCGTTAAACTGATAATGGTTCATATTTTTTAAATATACTATACTCTCTGATTAAGGCCCAGCCTTGTATTTTGGAACAGAAAATTTACAAAAAAAGAGATCAGGGGGCGGAAATATTTTGGAACAGAAAGCGTATCCGAAGTAATTATGAAATTTCCCGCTCTATTATAAGGTCAAAAGAGACGAGTGGGTTTGGAATTGGGGTACGCGTAGGTTTGTTAACAATTTGCTTAAGCCCTTTTAAAAATTTAATAGTGAAAAAAAATTTTTTCTTTTTTTAGTTTTAAATTTAGCAAATCAATATTGAGGCCCCAAACAACAAAGATAATCAAATTTTGGTGGGGGATCCATTATTTGTTCCTCCAAAAACTGTAAGAAGTCATTTGGGGCATAAGAAGGTGGACGATAGATGCAGCCTATGACATATGTTTTTTTTTTTTGAGTCATGGATATCCATACTTGCTCAATTTTTTGGGTTTTTTTTAATTGTTAATTTGAGAAATATTTATATTACTTTTCAATAAATAGCCGCTCCACCACCACGACCCAATTTTTGCTTGTTTCCCATATACCCGGGGAATTTTAAATCCTCGAGGGTGTTTGGGCCCAGCCACGTCTCCGTTACAGCCACCACATCATAATCACCACTTTGCACAATCTGCCTAAATTAAAACCAGCTACTAATGAGCGAACGTTTAGATGAGCTAATTTAAATTTTTGCATAAAAGCCCCAAAAAAAACTTTTAATATATCAAATAGTTTATTCAAGAATACAGAGAGAAAGAAATATTCAATATTATTAAATAATAGTAATATTCTATAGTATGACAAAGAAAAAAAAGGGAAAAAAAAATTTGAAAAGAAAAAAGAATGTAAAAAGAGTTAGGCGTAGCCCATATCCGTGTTTAAAAACTTTTTTTGGCTTAAATTATTTAAGGTTTTCTTAATCACTAGTAGTTTTTATGCAAATTTTTTAATTGTTATAAAAAAAATATACCACGACTCGTCCACGCATTTTTTTTAAAAAAATTCCCTTTTTTGAAACAAATGGGGTTTTTGGTTTAATACATTTTACATACTAAGTTTTGGGGAATTTTAAAAGTTTTTTCGGGGGAAAAAATATCGTCGCGTTTCCATTATGTGGTAAATTCAACTAAAACCGGGCGAGGTTTATTTCGATTTTGCGAGTTATCATTTATTGTTGATATGTTGATATATATCCGGAGATACAAATAAAAAAGAAATTTAACGGTACCAAACACAAATTTTAATTAAATATATTATAATAGGATGTTGTTCTTGTACAAGTGGCAAAAAAGGAAAAAAAAATTAAATGACTAGATGCGTTATTAAAAGCTTGACAAAGATTATGTATGTATATGATTTAAAAACATGTATTTTAAAATTAAAAAGAAAATTTCATTAAACATTTAAAATTATTGAGAAGTGCAATTATCATTTTTTCTTTAAAAATAGTATTGTCCAAATTTGTAGAATGAGATAAAGGTAGAAACAATTAAATTTAATTATCAGAAAAGAAAACACATTAAAATTTTGGTTTTGTTTGCTTTAACTATCTATTTATAGAGGGGTTTGAATTATTTAACGTCGATTTATTTCACTAGAGAGATTGTTTTGCTTTTATTACCTTTTTAACAATAAAAAATGTTACTGATTTGTAATTTTTACTTATTTAATATAAATATATTTATATAAGCAAAATGTCCCCCAAAATTTAAATTTTAAAAAAGCACTACATGTTATTTAAATACCTTTTTAAGGGGGAAAAATTCCCGTCTAAATTTTCCCCTTTTTAAATTTCGTAAATAAAATTTTATATTAAAAATTAATAAAGGGTTACCCAACAACCAAGAAAAAAATTAATACCTAAATACAAAAAATTTTTGTTTTAATGCCGGAGAAATTTTTTTTCCCTTAATTTAAAAAAACCAATCGAAAAAAAATGTGCTTCTAAACCCTTTCTAATTTTTTATAACAGAGGCATTTTGTCTTAAAGCTAAAAAATCTCACGTGTGCGACCTTTCTCAAGAAATATCTAAAACTTTCTCTCTAAATTATGGATCTGTATTTTTTCTCTATTTTTTAAAGTAATAAAAAAAATTCTCAAATTTTAAAAAACTTGGAAAACACAAAATTATACATTTGATGTTGATTGATTTTTGTGTATTAATTGAAAAAAAAAATTTAAAATTTTTTGGGAAAACCCCAAAAAAAAAGTTTTAACATATCAATGCCGACCCACACTTTCAAAGCACAAACCCTTTTTTTTTTCAGTAATTTTTCCTAAACCCCTTTTTTTTTAATTTTCCAGCTTTTTCCAATTTATAAACATATATTAGTTATTTTAGATTGTCACTTCTCTTTTAGGTTTCACCAAGTTCATGCTGGGGTACTTGAAGGTTTGAAAGTGGCACCAACTATATTTCTGTGTCTTTAACACGTCTACTATCTTATAAGCAGCCAATTTCTGGAGAAACTAAGTTCTTGTGGGAATTACTTTGGAGAATGATTAATTTGTACAATTGTTGCATATTTACTGTTTTAAGCTAGAAAATATACTCTATATACTTTGCATTCTTTATTTAATACCAAAGCTTTTAATTTTATTTCTAGACTATCTGGACTGTGGATTCTGCTGCGTGACATAGAAATTGCAACACCAAGTAGAAGTGCTGTTATTTAAAGAATACTTTTACAATTTTTAAGTCCACTGATAAATAGAAATTGATTAAAAAATTTAACTTAAATTTGCAAAAAAGGGGAAGATATTCCACCTTAATGTTTATAATGTATCAAAGCTCCTCTGTTCGCCTCATATTGGTTAAGTCGCCGCGGTATTAATTGGATTGGGTGACTGATGTCTTCTTGGGGTATTGTATTCCAGGCCATTTGAATTTGGTTTCGTAAAGCCTTCAATGTTTGTAAAGAGTGTATTGAATTTTGCAACGTTCTTCCCATCATATCCCATACATGTTCGATGGGGGAAAGGTCTGGAGATCGAGGAGGCCACTAAAGCTGATTTACACCGGACGCTTCTAAAAAGTCTAAACTAACACGTGCGAAATGAGGTCGTACATTGTCCTACTGAAAACGTGGAACTTGCAATGTTTCAAAGAAGGGAAACAGATGTGGTTGTAAGACTTCGTAAATATAGCGCTGGGCAGTCATGCTACCTCGAATAAACACTAATCGTCACCTTCTGCCGTAAGCAATGACACTCCATACCATAACACCCACAGTGCGATAAATATGCCGTTCGATATAAAATTAGACGTTCCGTTTTTACCACGTCTCGTCCTTACTTTTGCACGGCCATCATGTGTGCCCAAACAGAATCTGGACCCATCGTTGAACACGACTAAGTTTAATTCCATATTGCATTCAAGTTTCTCCCTATTGCATACCAATCGTTGCCGACGAGGCTTTGGGGTCAGAGGTAGTACAAGATGGGGACATGAAAACAGTCCGAAAGACCTTATTCGGTAATAAACTGTCGTCATTGTTATTTTCCTTTCGACAGCATCAAACCACTGGTTTACAACTGCCCTTGTTGTGAAAATTCCTCTTTTTCAGTGTAAATAAGTGTTGTTTTTTCGAAAACGGTTTTGATAAGAGACATGAATACATGGTACTTAATTGTAAGTTAATAGTTAAAGATTTGTAAAAATCCCTGGCCAAAGTTTTCATTAGGTAGGTAGGTAGGTAGGTTTAAAGTGAGTGGGTATAACACCCTTCCACCGCGACGATCGGTCTATTGTGGCTCACATCCTTTTATATTTATCCCAACAGGTCCAGACTCCTAATAAATCTGACGATCCTGTTGGAAGAAAGATTTTTCACCTCCCCCGGCAACAAGGTGTCATTGCCGAGAATTGCGAATCTTAGTCGTTCCATTGCTGGGCACGAAACAGTATGTGTTCTGCTGATTCATCCCTCCATGCACATGCGGCACTCGGCGTCTTCCGCTAGGCCGATCTTGTGCATGGGTATTTTAATCTGCAGTGTCCCGTGACAGTCCCAGTAGAGTTTAAAGGTGTACCTGATTGCTCCAGTAGTTTTGAAAAGTAATTGTTGGTTCGATGGGTTTATAAAGGCCTTCTGAGTGTCGAGACCGGAAGTCCATGCCAGTACCGAAGATTTTTCTGGTGCCAAGCTGATATGAACTGCTTGGCCGTTCCATTAAAATATACCGGATGACCGGTTCCAGCCCTGTAATTTTGTTTCGCCCTCCTTTGGCAAGGAGGTCTGGGATTCATTACCCTCTAGGCCGGTGTGTCCAGGTATCCACAGTAGTGTTACCTTAGTTTGACCCAGTTTGGTCAGGCATGCTTGCAATTCCAGACGGTTTTGAATTGCACCGGCTGGATTCAAGAGCCTTAAGAGCTGCTTTTGACTATCGGAGAATATTTTAACCATTTAGTGTGCAGTGCCGATCAACCAGCGATCTAGCGCACATCTTAATAGCAAATAACTCCGCTTGAAATATGGTTTCGAAAGTGCCCAGGCTAAAGGAAAACTCTGCCCTCGGCGTCTGTCCTTATATTCCAGCTCACACCGTCCTTGGTTTGGAGCCATCGGTGTACAAACAGATGCCAGCCCGGAGCAGGTCGGTCGTTTTTCGAATCCAGTCCTCCCTTTGTGGGTAGACTACACTGTAGGGTCGGTTGTAATTGGTTGTTGTCGCAATTATGTCTGAGGGCATTTCCAGTGTGTCACAGGTCAGGACATTCCTGAAAAGACTGGTGCTCTCCATATGACACGCCTGCGGTTTTTACTGACCGCTTGATAGAGTCTGTAGGTTGCCCACCTGGCCTCTCTTCCCAAGTAAATATGCAGAGGAGGCAGTCCTAGGAGGGCTTCCATGGTCGCCGTTGGTGTCGAGCTAAGTTTTCATTAATACAGGTCATAAAAAAGGGGTCATGAGTCTCACAGCTTGTCCATCACTGCAGCTGTGACTATTTCACAACACTTCCTATGATAGTGGTTTAAAGAGTCTTACTTAATATTACATCTTATTAAAATGAAATTAGGGTATACCTGGTGGGTTAATATTTATGTATGAATAACATTGGGAGCCAATATCTCCGAAGATGAGGCCTATACGAAAAAAGTTTTTATGAACTTGTAGTATTCTTTTTTTATATCCGCAAGATTTCTCACATTTTTTCGAACACACTGTTTATTTTTGTAAGTGGTTCACAAATTAGTTCCTAAATAGATAAATGGATCTAAACAGCAATAATTTTACATTCTAGAATATTTGTTTTTAAAACCCCTTCACTCTGTATAATGTGGGTTATCGTGTTTATTTGTAAACAGTGTATCCATATATTCAGGTTACAGGTTATATAGCACAATGTTCGGTAATTGTTGCCCCATGTAAATATTGACTTAGAAACGATCGGAACTACCAAACAAAGTTACGTTAATTAGACCATCCACTGTGTAATCAATGGAATGGGTCGACTTAGCAAAAGTTTTGACAGTGTAAGAAACACCGCTTCCAATACTAAAAGTTGTTGAAAGTAAATTCATTTTGGACGAAGTTATTTATACAGTGTGTCCCAAATTCGGCCTCTGTATAGTATAAATTATGCCCATTTGTAATGACGTCATTTTTGTTAATCTTTGTTTAGTATATTCCAAACACACGGTGACAACAAATTTAAAAAAAAATGGTGCCCGATGATTATTTATTTTTAAAATTTAAGGTTATGTCGAGTATTCGTCTCTGTTAATCAAAAACGTTGGTGTGTCAACTTGTTGTGGGAAGTTATTTTAAAAAGTGTAAAGAAATGCAGAAAAAACGATATAATAGATACAATGAACAATCGCAGCTAATTATTTTAAATATCTTAACATTTTTAACTGAAAAAGGAACAAGTCCAAAACGGAATCGCACTTCAAAGTAAGAGTGTAATACAGCGAGCCGCAGATGCAACAAAATTGAGCCCAACAACGATAGCAAATAAAAAGAAGAATGGGATAAAATCGGACTAGGATTACGCTTTCAGTAGGTAGGTAGGTAGGTTTAAAGTGAGTAGACTTTTTACGTGCTCCACTGCGACCGCTCGGTCTATTGTGGCTCACACCTTTTTATATTTCTCCCAATAGGATCAGACTTCTAATGAATCCGATATCAGATTGGGAGAGAGTTCTTACATCTCCTCTTACTGTGTCGCTACCGAACACGAGCACAATATGTGTTCTGGGTATGTTCTGGTGTCCCTGTCTCCCGAGAGCATGACGAACGGACGATTAGATCCATCATGCCCTCCTCTCCCGGTCTAATGACGTGGGTAGCTACCAGGTCCTTGTAACAGGAACCAGATATTCCTTCTGAGGCCGCATCTCCGGCCTTACCCTATGAAAACAGTACTATCCGCTTTCTGCTTAAAACCAGGGAACCCTTTTCCCTATATAGGCGGTTCTGCCCGCCTTCTGTTTGGATTTAGAGATCCCATCCTAAGCACCTGTTTAACATTGGCAATTATAATACAAAAGTTTAGGAAAGAAATTGAATATTTTAAATTTTCCATCGACTCCTTAAGAAGATATATCAGAAGTATAGGCTTCAGGTAAAAATCAAATATTAGAAAAACCTTTAGGACACAAAATTTTGTGACTGCCATACCATAAAATTGCCAGCTTAATGCAAATAAAATGGTATGAGTAAAATGTAAACGAAAATACAATCAATGTATTTTCAGTCCTAACGGGTCACCTTCAGAAGTTCTGGCTACATGGGAAACAGTAATAAACAAAATTTCTATAGATCAATGGCATTAATAGATAAATGGATCTAGACAGCAATAATTTTACATTTTAGAATATTTGTTTTTAAAACCCCATCACTCTGTATAATGTGGGTTATCGTGTTTATTTGTAAACAGTGTATCCATGATTCAGGTTACAGGTTATATAGCACAACGTTTGGTAATATTGCCCGTTTTTGTAAAAA
>JAHBCN010002566.1:0-88844 GCA_019359885.1 Listronotus oregonensis
TCAATGAATCTAAAGAAATAATTGATAATTTAGATCCTAGAAAAGCATGCGGATTTGATATTACTGTTAGAGTTATTAAAACAGTCAAAATTGAATTATTGCCAATTCTAACACATTTAGTAGAATTATCTTTTAAAACATCTGTTTCCTGATGTAGTGAACGCAAGGAAGTTTAAAGGTGTATGGAAGCCCAATGCTATGGCCCATTCGATCAAAAAATGTCCAGCCCAGTATGAAAATAACTGTCAGAGTTGGCCCCGCCGATTCTGCGCAATAACAAAATTCCACGAAATAATTTAATGTGTTGCCTACTTACACACTGATAAATCAGCGTGAAGTTAGCCAACACATTATAATTTTATGAGAGCCGGAGTACCGTTTTTGGGATTGATCAAAACCTTCTTATTTTAGTGATTAGTGTTTATTAAATTGTGACTATAATTTTGTGTTTATTGTTTGTTACTTATAATATCGTAACAAAATGACTAGAGGTTGTATGGTTTTGTCTTGAAATCCAAGGGTAACATACCCGTCTTTTAACTTTAGGTAAGTATTTTTTATATTTAAATTAGGTGCTTCTTATAAGACGTAACGTTAGGTAACCGAATAAATAATAATATACCAATTATGAATAATAGAAAATGAAAATTTCATAGGAAATATTAGTGAAAAAAGTAAGGCAATCTTAACTATCTTTTAGATGATTTCCACAATGTTTGTGTATTTCCGTGGATTATTAAAAAGAAATAAGGTTTACATTTAGGTACTTTTATTTCATTTAATAATTTAGTAAACTCTTTTAAAGGATAAAAATTATTGATTACTGGGCAGACCAGGCAAATTTTAATATAAACAGGTCCCTCTAATTGAATGAAGGAAACACAATTTTGGTACGGTTTTGGAGAGCTGATTAAAATCTAAAAAAAAATCGGCAATGTTTCGTTTTCGAGATATTCATCATCAAAATTGAAAATCAAACTAACCTTATTTACACTATTCCTCCTTCTTTGGTACACAATATTTCACACCACCAAAACTTTTTTTATTTTTATTTTACACCTTTTTTACACTTTTATTTTTTAAGCAAATATGGCTGCTGCCTTTGAACTTAAAAGTTCGCAATTTAATGGAAAAAGATGTAAAATAAATAAAAATACAAGGTTTTAAAAGGTGTTTATAAAATATCGTGTGCCACTTTAGTGTAAAAATCAAGAATTGTGTACAAAAAGAAGAGAGAATATAGTGAAAATGAGGTTAGTTTAATTTTCAACTTTGATAATGAAGATCTGGGAAACGAAACGTTGCCGAAAAAGATATTTTTCAGATTTGTGATCAGCGCCCCAAAAACCCCTGTATACCAAATTTGATCAAAATCGGAGAGGAGACAACTTTCGAGACAATACCATTGTTTAAAAATAAATTAGATTTTTGGTTTCTTAATCTTGCATTATCAACTTTTAAGCTCGACATACTGTACACACATAATATTTAACGGATACTGTTACAATGGATACTCAGGTACCAAAGGTTACTAAACATTTTTAACCACTGTTATTCTGTCTCATGAATGTTTGTTATTAGTGAAAAGTATATGCCTAAAAGCAGTTATAAAAATTTTCACTTTTTAATGTACAACCAGAATCTTAGGATTAGATTAAACTCATTTACACTATCTTGCCCTTCTTTTATCACAAAATTGGTGATAAGTACATAATACTATCATACAAGTTTGAAATTTATTTTAAAAAATCGTGTTTTTATTTATTTACAAAGTTTTTTGGTAAAAATACAAACTTCCAAAATATCGACCATTTAAATAGAAGGCAGTAAAGTGGCGCCATCTATTCTTTCCATATTATATCAGATGATATAAAATCTAATATTACACAATAATTTTAAATATTCTATAGTAGTATCCTTTAATAACCAACAATTTTGTGCAAAAAAAAAAAAAAAGTGAATGTTGGAATTTGACATTTGATGATGTCAATTTTATAGATAGTAACAAAGAATTATGGAAATCCGGCCCTGACCTACTATTCATTGCGCAAATTCCGCGGGGCCAACCCCCCTATTCCCGCTGCCCTGCACGCCTGGACAATTTTGTTCTACAGTATTGGGCTTCCATACACCTTTAAACTTCCTTGCCCTGTACATAAAAAATGTCAACTCACCCATGGCATTACTGTTGAGAAGAAAAACCCCATGGCTGTTGCTAGAGTTCTCCATCACAAGGTAAAACGGATGAGACCCGTATAAATTTTTCTAAAAACAAACAACAATGAAAAAAAAGGTTCCAAAAACCGAAAAGAAACATACATTTACTGTAGGTGGCATGTCGTGGTTCCACAAGGTATACCTGGTCCATTGGGTATTAAGGAGCAAATTCGACGTATGTTCTCCAATACCATAAATGTATTTCGAAGGGAGTTTCGAACTGATTTGCAAAAACTGGTTTGAAAACGTCAAATCTAAGAAATTGTTTGAATCGAACCTACAAAATAGATGGTGAACATTTCACTCGTGTATAAATTTTCCCATAAGACACGTTAAAAATAAAAATTTCACGTTGCCTCCACAACGTGGTATTTCCACTCACGTTTCACTATATGTTTTATGGTTTTTTTACGAGAATGAAACGAGTTGGAGAAAAACTTTAGCACGGTCATATGTGGGTCCAGAGCATATTTCAAAATTATTTTGAAATATACAGGGTGAAAAAAAAGTCATATCAAAGTTATATTTTTTTTAGGAACCCCCCATTTTTTTTTTTTTTTTGATTTTTATAAAAATAAAGGTAGTTATTGTTATTTTTCTTCCCAAAAACTGACCGTTTCTAGAAATTTAGAGAAATTAAAAATACAGACCTTTTTTTTAAAAAATTTTACACCCTGTAACATATAAAGTGTCGTAATTAAATTTTTTTGCTTGTTAAGGTTTAAGTTAACTTTACAAAAAAGTTTTACCTAATATTTAAAAGGGGAAAAAATTTAAAATTTTGGCCTTTTTAAAAAAACCCCAAAAAAAAACCCCAAAAAGTTTCCCCTTTAAAAACTATTTAGGGTTTCCTATACCTATTTTTTCCTTTTTATGAAAAGGGACGTTTTTATTTTGACTTATGAATAATTTTTTTTTCCTAAAAATGGAACATCTGTACTTATAAGATGACGCCTTTAGAATATTTTTTGGGCATATATTTTTGATGGAAAAAAACATATTTTTTGACAGTCACCATTACCAAAATCATTTCATCTTCCTTATTTTAAATAATTAAAATTTTAAAAATCATTCAAAACGATTATAATTTTAAACTACTCGTAGCTAACAATATAACGTTTTATTAGAATGTCACTGTCAAATATTTTGTTTTCAAATAAAATTAAACCCTCTAGGTCAAAGCCTACTATTATTGAAAAATATAAATATAATCGTACCTTTTGGGGATCATATTGAAATGTATGTTTTTTTGACCCCCTTATAAAATTATTTTGGGAAATTTTCCATAAAGTCCAATACATTTGCTAAGAAACAAGGGCATTTTAACATATTTTGTTCCAACAACAATTAAGATAGGTGTACCTTTTACTATTTTTGATTCTTATTTTAAAAATGTTTAATATTTTGAAAAAGGAATAAATTGAGTTTTTTCTTTTTCCTGCCTTTTGTTCAGATACATTATTTTAAAAAATTTAAACTTGTGCTTTTACGAAACTACGTGGGCCCCTTTAAAAAAAAGGTTTTTTAATTAAGTACAGGGGGTTCCATTTTTAAAATAAAGAAAAATTTTTCATAAGTCAAATATAAAAAAAAGTCTTTTGCGTAAAATTAAAAGAGATGGTTTGGAAACCCCACTATGTTTTAAAGGGAATCTAGTTTTGGGAAAAAAGGCCACTAAATATAGGGGGTTTATTTAACTTTTGGGAAATTATTTTAAAATGTATGTCCAAACTTTGAGGGATTTTTTTTCCACTCTGTATAATATTGAGGTAAAATTTTATGTAATAGTTAATAAACTCTTAAGCTAACATAAATTTAATTACGAGCAGCTCCCTTTTATGTTACAGGGGGTAAACAATTTTTAAAATATGGTCTGTATTTTATTTTTTTCTAAATTTCTCAGAAACGGTCAGTTTTAGGTATAGAAAAAAAAAACAATAACTTACCTTTTTTTGGTTAAAGATCTAAAAATTAAAAAAAAATGGGGGGTTCCCTAAGAAAAATATAACTTTGATATGTACCTTTTTGGTTACCCTGTATATTTCAAAATAATTTTAAAAAATGCTCCCAGGGGCCCCCCCTATGACCGTCTAAAGTTTTTTCCCCAAATCTTTCCTTTTCTAAAAAAAATTAAAATTTTATATATATATATATATATATATATATATATATATATATATATATATATATATATATATATATATATATATATATATATATATAATATATATATATATATATATATATATATATATATATATATATATATATATATATATATATATATATATATATATATATATATATATATATATATAAAATTATTATTATATAATATATACCTCCTTTATGTATCATTTATTATTTAATGTAAAATTATATTTTGCAAGTTACCTTAATACGGTGTTTTAGAAAATTTTTTATATGTCACAAAAGTGTGAGTCACGAGGTGATTTAAATGGAAACTGTGTATTTTTTATTAGGTACCTTTGTAGTCACATCTTCCTAAATTTTGTCAACATCGGTTAGTAATTTTAGAGAAAAAATAAAATTTTAAAAAAACTGTTTGCACCATTGAATTTAAAAAAATAAAATGCCAATAGTGCTTGACTGAATTAAAAAAGGAACTTATAATAACGTAATATCAGTGTGTCATGTTTGTTACTGAATGGGCAGTGTCAAACTCTTAAAATTTTAAAAAGCACTTTATTTTTCTTTTTTTAAAATATGAGCCCCTGTATATTTTTAGGTCGTTAGATGCAGAATTAAAAACAAATTTTTTTCCCAAATTCCCTATCGAAATTTCTACATTAAAAAGTTATTCGTTGAAAACTTATTTTGGAAAGTTTTTTTAATAGTAATACCATTAAATAAAAATGATAGGTGGCTATAAAAACAGTTTATTGACATTAGAGTTTCCTAATAACGTTAATTATTACCTAAAAATTGGTTAAAGTTACATAAATGTTAGCCAAAAGTATTAAAAATTAGGTTTATTTAACATTTAAAGGTTTTTCTTAAATTAATTTAATTTAATTAATAAATAATAATAATTTACTCGAATTTTTATAATACGTCAAAATAAGATTTTATAAGGTAAATAAACTCCAATGTCAATAAATTGTTTTTCATAGCCACCTATCATTTTTATTCAATGTTATTACTATTAAAATAGATGTCAGAATGAGTTTTCAACGAATAACTTTTAATGTGTTGGGAATTTCGATAGGGTTATAGTTGGAAAAATGTTTGTTTTTTAATTCTGCATCTAAAAACCCAAAATACAGGGCTATTTAAAATAAGAAAAATAAAGTGCTTCCAAAATTGAAGAGTTTGACACTAAATTTTGGACACCCTGTACAGTTCGAATTAACCAAACATGACCTAAGCGACTGATATTACGTTACTTAATAAGTTCCTTGTTTAATTCTATTAATCAAGCACTATTGGTATTTTATTCATTTTAAATTCAATAGCAAAAAAGTTTTTTTATATTTTATTTTTTTTCTCTGAAATTACTGAACCGATGTTGACAAAATTTTAGAAGAAGATAGATGACTACAAGAGGTACCTAAATATACAAAAAAATACACAGTGTTCCATTAAAAAAGCACCATTATGACGTCACACTTTTTTGTGACACCCCGTATAACCAAAATTATTTTCCTAAAATGCACCGTAGGTTAAAGGTAACGTCTGCAAAATATGAAAAATTTACATTAAATGATAAATGAGCTACTTAAGACGGGAGGTGAGCTGCAGGACCCTGTATATATATAAGAATAAAATAGTGTACACTATCTCCTAATAACACACAGACGTATGTAAACTTTCAAAAATCAATATCTTTTTAACAAAACGATCAAAAAATTCAGTTTTTTTAAATTTTCTAATAATCTGATTTATATTGCAATTGGTTTTTAAAAAATATCGTAAGAACCGTTTTCGAGATATATCGAAATGGATGCATGACTTTTATATATGACAGATATTGACAATATTAATTATGCACAATTTGATTGTTAATTATCTCTTTTCACAGACGATAAAAAAAAATATTTTTTTTCAATTAGATAAAAAACCCTGTTATTAACCCTATATTATTTCAATTTTATTTAATTCTTAAGAAAAGCCGTTTTACAACCTTAAGCCGCGTTTACACCAAAGTCTTCCACAAGTTGCGGCAATTTATTGCTTTTTCTACAAAATACAGCAACTTTTTCTGTCTTCCACTTGTGGAAAGACAAATCTTCCACTAAATTTTGGTTTCCGCGGAGTGTCGGTAAAGATCAAAGAAAGTTGACAACTAAAGTGGAAGATTTGTTGCTGCGGCTTTCGCAAGCAACTTGTAGAAAACTAGTGGAGAACTGCTCTGCCTAAACCTTTCGTGCCAATTTTTGGCAACAAGTTTTTTACTTGTGCTCTAATTTGAGAAGGGGCAACTTTAAGTTGACAACTTATAGTTTTTAAACGATCTTTTAACTTTTTGTGTCAACTTTGGGTTTAAAGGCCTTTAAATAGTCCTATAAAAAATATTTTTAAAAAATTGGGGGAAGCCTTTTTTTTAGAACAAAAGGGGGCTCCAAACTTTCCAGCCCTTTGGGCCATACTGATTACCCAGTAAGTTCCGAGGGCCAAAAACCCTATTATCATTGTTGCCGGGGGTAAGAAGGAAAAGTCCAGATGAAAAAAAAAATCCGAAAAAGTACAAAGTTTAAAAAAAGGGTGCAAATCGGGCAAAGTCCGCAAAACGCAACACTGCAATTTTTAATTTTCCTGTCATTATCTGTAATTTCTAGATTATCGTAGAGTACGAGCCATGAGGAGTAACGTGACACGACATCTGGTGGACACAAGGGAAATAGGTAGTACCTTCTATGAACAGATGGGCTAATAGCACGTACAGAATAATCTCGTTGGTTCGAGAAAGTTCTGGGGTCTTCCACTCACTTCTAGATGGCAGTAATTGGAATATATAAGAAGGCTAGTGGCGCAACCAAAAAGTCAGTTCCTATGACACTGTTGTTAAATAAAATATTGCATACCTCCTTAAAACGTGTTTGTGCGTGTTTAAGTTTAAGACATCTTTATAACAGTATTTTGATTTGAATTGTTGCTTTTGTGTGTGAATTAGTAGTATGGAAAAGAAGCGAAAAATTGATAGTGAATGCAGAAAATTCAAAGATCAGTGGAACATTCAGTATTTCGTAATAAGGCGCTATGTTTGATTTGCAATGAAATCATAGCCGTTCTCAAAGAATATAACATTAAAGGTCATTATGAAACAAAACATTTTCAAAATTACTCAAAATATACAGGAAGTTTGCGGACAGAAAAATTCCAAGCTATGCAGCGCGGATTGAAATCGCAGCAATCTTCATTTACAAAACTCAAAACTGAACAAGAGGCTGCAACTCGTGCCAGCTTACGTGTGGCTCTTGAAATTGCAAACGTGGAAAACCATTCACCAATGGAGAAATGATCAAAGAATGCATAATTGCAGTAGCCGAAGAAATGTGCCCTGAAAAGGTAAATTTATTAAAAACTGTCAGTATGTCAGCAAACACTGTGGCTCAAGGGTAGAAAACATCGCTGAAAATATATCCTCTCAACTGTTCGACAAAAATGGACATTTTGAGTGGTTTCTTTGGCCTTGGATGAGTCAACGGATGTGTCAGAACTGCTCAGGTGTTGATTTATATTCGAGGAGTATAAAAGCTATGAAGTGCACGAAGAACTTCTTGATATGTATAGTATTCATGGCACAAATACTTGTACAGATATTTTTAAAGGAGTTGAAATGGCCATTAATCAAAAGAACCTTCGATGGAAAAACTTGAAATGTATTACAACTGATGGAGGCAAAAACATGAGGTGGAAAGATAAAGGAGTGGTCGCTCTTGTGTCAAAGGCTGTAGAAAATGACGGTGGTTCAAAACCATTAGTCTTACATTGTATCATTCATCAACAGTCTTTGTGCGGAAAATGTTTGGATATGTCTGACGTTCTGAAACCAGTCATACCAACTGTTAATTTTATCAGATCTTTTGGGCTGAATCACCGACAATTCCGACAATTTATTGAAGAGATTGGAGAAACTGACTTACTTTATCATACTGCCGTACGCTGGCTTAGTTGTGGGAAAGTCCTTCAGCGCTTTGTTGAACTTGAGCAGTGATCGAAATTTTTGAATGAAAAGCATCGCCCTCTTACTGAATTACAAAACAACGCATGGCTGTGGAAGTTAGCATTCTATGTTGATTTGACAAAATATGTGAAAGAACTGAATTTGGGATTGCAAGGAGAAACCAGCATCTTCCTGATTTATACACTAATATCAAATCATTCCGGAAGAAATTGAGACTGTTTCAATCACAACTACGAAGTAAATGTTTTTCACATTTTAAAACATGTGAAATATTCAGCCACACTATGAGACTGAGGTTCCTATCGATTTTGCAATCGAAACTTTGAGTGCTTTGAAGATAAATTTTGATACTCGTTTCTCGGACTTTAATGCCATTGCGAATCAAATTAAGATTTTTCAGAATCCTTTTGATACTGACATTGAAACCCTAGCCCTGGAACTTCAAATGGAAATGATTGATCTACAATGCATTGATATAATTAAGAACAAATATCAAAACTCATCTTTGTTGGAATTTTATAAGAGTTTTCCACTGACACAATTTGATAATTTGCATAAATTTGCTCGTGGTCTGTTTTCTGTTTTTGGTACTACTTATTTGTGTGAGAAAACCTCCTCCAAAATGAAGTACACAAAAAATGTTTACAGATCGAAATTAACTGATGAGCATCTTAAATCTCTTTTAATAATTGGTACAAGTAAAATTAGTCCACAACTACAAACTATTGTCAGTGGAAAATCTCAATTACATAAATCTTTTTTCAAATTATTTTGTATAAGTTATTATTTTCATTATGTTTGTTGTTTTTTTTTTAAAGTTAAATTTTGTTTGATTTTTTTATCCAACTTATCACAAAAACAATAACAATAAACCTACAAGAATGTTATGAGTTAGCGGAGTTAGCCCATGACCATATCAATGTAGATGTCATATTAATAATTATTCAACATAAAATTAGAATACTTCAGTAAACTAAATTTAATTTGCTATAAAAATTATTTGTTCTCTAAAAGGAGTTTTCAAGTATGCTAGCTCTCCGCGGGCCGGACAAAATCTGTCCGCGGGCCGGATGTGGCCCTCGGGCCGTAGTTTGGAGACCCCTGCTTTAGAGGAATAAAATTATAAATTCCAGGAACTTTTTGATCAGAAGGTAGAACATAACTTTCCAGAATCCTAGAAAATAAAAGTTAAAATTTTATACTAACAATGTGGTGTTGTCAGCTTTTCTCACTACTTTAAATCCAGGCCTAAATGTATCCAGCTCAAATATATAGTTGAGATTTTGGGCTGCTCTATCCACAATAGGTATTTCCGGATAAGAAGGTTCATATCTGAAGTTTACTGGATCTACAAACTGTAAGACACATATAATGAATCAATTTAATTATGGGTATTTCTCTGTAAGCTGGGCAACTCACTGTGTCCCAGGACGATATAATATGAAAAATATACTCTATATACTAAATATCTCTGCTCCTGTACCGGGTGTTCAAATAAAAAAGGACGCCGGCCGTATCTCAGAAGATGTTTATCGCACAGCGTTTAGTACAGTAAACGAAAGGTGCTTTTAAGCTACTTACACTTCCAAACGGACAAACTAATTTTTAAATAACTTACGTAAAAATGCATATTTTTGCATGATTCAAAGTTTACATGAAAAAAGGAACGTGTAGTAATACTATCTTGTTACTGTTTCCTTTTTTTTGTTTCTTTAGAATATTAAAAACTCGAGCTAAAGTTAGTCTTTGCTCGATATTTTGACCCTCCTATCAATCTGCTCATATTTTTTTTATAAAAAGTAATTTTACCGAATTTTTTTGGATTATAGACTTTGAAAGGTGTTGAATACATTCCGCAAAATTCAATAAATATATTTGTGTATTTTTATAAACAACGTTTTTTGGAAAATCCGGAGTTTTCGAAAATGCTCGGGTCTACCGCAAGGAAGTTTAAAGGTGTATGGAAGCCTAATACTGTAGAACAAAATTGTCCAGGCGTGCAGGGCAGCGGGAATCGGGGGATTGGCCCCGCGAAGTTTGCGCAATAAATAGTAGATCAGAGCCGGACTCCCATAATTCTTTGTTTCTGTCTATAAAGTTGATTATCAAATGTCAAATTTAAGCATTCACTGTTTTTTTTTATTTTTTGCACAAAATTGTTGGTTATTAAACGATACTACCATAGAATATTTAAAATTATTGTGAAATATTGGATTTTATATCATCTGATATAATATGAAAAGAATAGATGGCGCCACTTTACAGCCTTCTATTTAAATGGTCGATATTTTTGGGAGTTTTGTATTTTTACCAAAAACCTTTGTAAATAAATAAAAACACGATTTTTAAAAAATAAATTTCAAACATTGTATGATAGTTTCATGTACTTATCACCAATTTTGTGAAAAAAGAAGGGCAAGATAGTGTAAATGGTTTAATCTAATCCTAAGATTGTGGTTGTACATTAAAAAGTGAAAATTTTTATAACTGCTTTTTAGGCATATACTTTTCACTAATAACAAACATTCATGAGACAGAATAACAGTGGTTAAAAATGTTTAGTAAGCTTTGGTACCTAGGTATCCATTGTAACAGTAACCGTTAAATATTATGTGTCTACAGTATGTCGAGCTTAAAAAGTTGATAATGTAAGTTTAAGAAACCAAAAATCTAATTTCTTTTTAAACAAATATAAAAAAAGCAAAAAGAAACTTTAACATAAAATTGTACTTTCTTTCATTCAGTTAGAGGGACCTGTATATATTAAAATGTGTCTGGTCTGCCCAGTAATTAATAATTTTGATCCTTTAAAAGAATGTACTAAATTATTAAATGAAATAAAAGTACCTAAATGTAAACCTTATTTTTTTTAATAATCCACAAAAATACACAAACATTATGGAAATTATATAAAAGATAGTTAAGATTGCCTTACTTTTCTCACTGCTATTTCCTATGAAATTTTCATTTTCTATTATTCATAATTGATATATTATTATTTATTCGATTACCTAACGCTACGACTCATAAGAAGCACCTAATTTAAATATAAGAAATACTTACCTAAAGTAAAAAATGCCGGGTATGTTACCCTTAGATTTGCAAGACAAAACCATACAACCTCTAGTCATTTTGTTACGATATTATAAGTAACAAACAATAAACACAAAATTATAGTCACAATTTAATAAACACTAAACACTAAAATAACGTTTTTATCAATCCAAAAAACTTCTGCAACCATAAAATATAATCACACAAAACAAAACAATTGAAACTAATACGGCTCTCATAAAAGTATAATGTGTTGCCTAACTACACACTGTTTATCATGTGTAAATAGGCAACACATTAAATATTTCGTGGAATTTCGTTATTGCGCAAAATCGGCGGGGCCAACTCTGACAGTTATTTTCATACTGGGCTGGACATTTTTTGATCGAATTGGCCATAGCATTGTGCTTCCATACACCTTTAAACTTCCTTGGGTTATTTACATAGACGGCTATAAACAAAGTAATAAGCTTAGCGGAGCATTCTATTGTACACAATTAAAACATAGCTACTGTTTTAATTTAAACAATAATCTCAGTATTTTTACTGCAGAAGCAGGAGCAATTTCAAAGCAGTTCAAATTGTGCTCGACTTTAAAAATCAGGTTTTTTTTGTTTGGTTAATATAGCCCCAAAAATATCGACCATTTAAATGGAAGGGCTGTAAATGCCCCATCTATTCTTTCCAATTATATCAGATATAAATCCAATATTATACAATAATTTTAAATATTTTATGGTAGTATCGTTTAATAACCAACAATTTTGTCAAAAAAACAGTAAATGCTTGAATTTGACATTTGATGATGTCAACTTTATAGATAGTAACAAAGAATTATGGAAGTCCGGCTCTGACCTACTATTCATTGCGAGAACTCCAGGGGCCAATACCCCGATTCGCTGCCCTGCACGCCTGGACAATTTTGTTCTACAGTATTGGGCTTCCATACACCTTTAAACTTCCTTGCATAAACGCCGTACACCAATTTTTATAAAAATATTTAAAGTGGTATGAAAATGACAATAATAAAATTATTTTTTTTCTTAAAATTTTAACACCCTGTATCTCAAAAGATAAGACGTTTAGGACATATATTTATATGAAGTTTTTTTCTAAAAATTGGTCCAAGAATCACCCACCCCCTTAAATATTAGCATGTGATTAAGAAACACCCTGTATATAGAATCATTTTTTTAACTTATACTACAGTTTAAAAAAAATATTGTACCTTCACATGTAGTCTGTTTTTTGTCTCATACTTGACAATCATTTTGAGAATCTCAACATCATTGGGGTAAGCAGTTCGATAAGATCTTTTCAGAAAAGCTACTAGTCCAAAGGCAGTTTCAGTCACATTGAGAAATTTGTAAGTATCATAGTTTGGCGGGTAAAAGCAGTAAGGAACATCCAGTGGTAAACTTTTAAATCCTATAAATACAAAAAATCTCTTAAAACTTATTTAAGCAAGCGTAAACAGCAAACAGAGTCCCCATTTGATTTTAATAAATTACAATTCCTACAAAGACACATAAAATAAATATATACTTTTGGGCTTGGTTTTCGCAGGTATCCAACAACAGCCTCTAGCCTCACAACCTTCCTGATTAGCTCCATCTTCCGGGAAACAATCAAACCTATCTGTATTTTTGAGCAGTTTACACTGTCCGTAATCGGGTGAAGGAGGTGGTGGCAAAGCCTTGGGGACGTCTATCTCATCCAATAGGTGGTGGATGTCTAATCCAGGCTGATAGTGATCCTTTAAAAACAGTATATATATAAGAAATTGTTACTTTTATTATATTTACCAGTGGCGGCTCTTGGTCAATCTTTCGGGGAGGTCATTAGTTAAAATTTCAAATACATATGGCTTAACTAATTTTTAGTAAAAAAAAACAATACAAAATACTTTGTATGCAACTCTATCGGTATTATTCAAAAACATGTTGACAGCCCTGATTTAGAAGATTGAAAATAAAAATAGTTTTTTTTATTTATATCATTATTATGTTTTTGTTCAAAAATATTGGGAGTTCATTGACAAAAAGACCCAATGGAGGAGCCGCCACTGCTATTTACTTGTTTCAAACTTACTCCAGAAGGCTGCACAATCGGATTATGCTTTAAATTATGGTGCTCGTAAATAATGTCGAAACAATTCAACAGGTATATAATTGGAAGGATCAAAAACACAGCCGATAAGACTATAAATAGCAACACTGTTGCTAGGCTTGGACGGGATGAACTTGTGTCTATATCAGGCTCACGTGCAAATCTTTTGTAATCAGCAGGCTAAAAATTGAAAATTTATAAGAAATAACAATATTTAAAGACGTTTATACATCGTACCTTCATTTTAACTGGTGAAATATCAAAGGAATCGTTCAAAGAGGATTCTTTTAAACGTGGATATCTGTCTGTGGGTACCTCATTACAGAAATCCTCGAAACTAACAGAGTCTGAAAGGGTGAGTCTTCTGGCTCTTCTCGTCCTAAAGGACGTTATTATGTTGCGTATTTTCATTATTCAGCTCTAGAAACAGTAAATTATTACAAGGTGGTCCAAATGAACCTCATTGTTCTTGTTCCTTTATAAAAATTTGTATTTTAAAAACCTATCTTTCTTAAAAATATCTTATATGATGTTATTTTCTTACCGTATGAAATTGCTAGTAGTAGTTTAAAAGCGTTATCTACATCAAAACAACTCAATATTTTTATTATCTGACTCCCGCTACCCTAAAAATTGACAACCATTTTCTGACCTTTAAAAAGAAAACATGTTTTGCAAAATGCGGCAACGTTGTTTTTCTAGGTATTTTCGACATTCTATGGTTATCAACACTGACCTAACAATTGTACTAAAGCCCTGTTTGAGTTAGTACAATTCTAAAGTCAAGAAGGCGATGGTAAAATCTTTGAGCATTAACCTTCCTAGAGACCGCCTTGCTGCCTGGCCATGCGAACAGCGATTGGGAAGAGAAATTGCCTTTTCTCTCTCGCTCTGCGCGCTCGAAAGGTTGTACACTTATACGCTAAGTCTGTATGTAGATGTAGTCTTTAAAAGTAAAACTTTCAAGCATATACTAGCCTTGTCGCTCGGTTGTGTGGATAGCGCGCCGGAGAGAAAAAGCGCGATCATTCTAGTACCTTTTTCTTTCGTTATCTTTGCCTCTCGCCTCCATTCAATCAGCATACGGGGCGATGGAAAAATATTATAGACCCTTTGGCGCTTTCTTTTTATGTACAGTAAGGCTGCCTCTGGGCAGGTATATGCTCGAAGTTCTAAAGTAAATTTGATTAAAATATGGCAACACTGTATAAGTAAATGTCAAGAAAAGTTTTGCCAACTTAATGACAGACGTCAAATCTTTGGCTGCGTTGATCTTTGTGATTTTTTTAATTATTCAGAAATAATATATTAATAATTAGAATAAAACATATTTAGAATGGAAAAGTAAGTACACTTTTTTAAATTATGTTGCTTCTTAAGTTCCCTAAATTAGTTTTAAGTTCACCAAACTCGATATTAATTTGATTAACACATGATTGCAATAACATCAATTTTAATTTAGTGCTTTCTATTCAATATTTTCTATTCATTTAGACTTGAAAAGAAGCATGCATCATCAATTTCCCTTAAGGATGATGAAGCTCCACCGAAAAAGAAGCATAAAAAGGAGCACAAGCACAAACACAAGAAGCATAGTTCCGAGAAAGGAGAGAAGCCAAAAAAGCACAAAAAACACAAGAAACATAGGCACAAAGAACGGGAAAGTTCTGGTGAACAAAGTGATAGGTACACACCTGAAAGAACAGTCAAAATAGTTGAGAAAGAAGTTGTTAATGGAAAAGATGAAGTAGAAACGGTCTCGACAAAGGATGTATTAAAAACTTTAGATATTAATGATGTTACAGAGTTTATTACAGAAGGCTTAACAAGTCAGCCACTTTCCCTGGACGCTATATCATCTGAAGAAAACAGTATGGATGTGCCGAGCAAGACTGTGATTCAGATGCGATAGATATGAATGTTATCGAAGCTGATATGGACCTGGAAGAACTCATGAAGCAAAAAGAACTTCTCCAAGCAGAACTTGCTGGATGCTCTAACCGAAGACCCAGAGGTACTACTTGAAAAAAGCTTATCAAAAGCCAAAGAAAATGAAATTGAAGAAGATGAAATCATTACTTTGCTAGATTCAGACGAAGAAGCAGATAAGAGAAAAGCAAAACGAAACTCAGTTCTTTCAAAGGAGAGAATGAGGGAAAAAGAAAGGTAAGTTTAAAAAAAATAAAAAGAATTTTATTTTGTTATTATAAATTTTAGGAAAATTAAAGAACTCCTGGAGAAGGATAGACAACGTGAGCGAGAAAAGGAACGACAACGGGAAAAAGAGCGGGACAAAGCTCGTGAGCAAGAAAAATCGCGCGACTCCCGCCATTCCCTCGATCGATCTCGCAGCGATCGTGATAGTTATCACAGAGAACTCCGTGACTATCACAAATATCGCGATAATCATAATCATAGCCGCGACTCCAGAAGCCGTGATCTCCGTGATAGTCACGGCCGTGACAGCTATGGCAGGCAAGACAGAGATAGGAGAAGTGATGATAGGAGAAAAGAGACGGATAGGTCACGGGAAAAGGATAGGAAGCATCATGATAGACATCATAGGAAAGGCAAAGAACAGGATAAGTTTAAGGTAAAAAGTATGTTATTTAAATTAGGCTAATCATTGTAGATATCTGTTGGCATTAATAACAAAATTGACCCTTTATTTGGCTATAATGATTGGAGTACACATGGAATTGTTGGTGAATATGTCTTTCGGTTTTAGGGTTCACTTAGCGAGGGTCAAACTAAAAATAAAGATGACTCTTCAGATTCAGATGTGAAGATCCAGTTAGATATAGATATAGATGAGGAGGATGAAGAAGCAATTATCGAAAGAAGAAGAAAACAGAGGGAAGAGTTATTAAAGGTACAATTTATATCCTGTTTTCACACCAAGCATTAATATATTATTGTAAATATAGAAAAGGTGATAGGAAACATTTTTTTCTTTAATTTTCAGCGATTGGGGGCTGTAAATGAAGATTCGAATACAGTCTCTTCCTTGCCAGGGAGTCCCAAAACGGATAAACCCAATACAGAGCCCCAGAAACCGGATAGCGTACCTCAAATTGTGGAAAAAGGTAGAAATCCTTCGGATAGTAATGGAAATAATGTTACGAACAGTAATGGAAAGGCCAAAGATGTTGAAAACGGTAAGGCATCCATAAAAAAAGTGTCAGTATTTGTTTTTTAATGAATTTTTTTCTGTTTTTTCACATACTTTGGATAACTCAATGGTTTTATCAAGTGTTTTTTAATTAATTACAGATGATACGAATAATGCAAGTTCTACTAGTCTTCAAGAAGAGCAGTCACTGACTCCTCCCCTGTTGCCCAACATGAAAGCCAAAGAGGGCGATAAGAAGTCGGAGAAGGAGGCGAAAAATGCGAAGAGAGCAGAATGGGACATGTTTGCTGAGCAGGATGTGTTAAGAAAATTTTTAGCGTAATTTTTTGGTTTTTAAGGTTGTCCCATAACTATCAGGGAATAGAGTAATTTTTTAAAAATTAACATTTGCTGCCCCCCAGACGCCCCATCTTAACTATAAATATTGAATTTAATTGGTAAATTAAATTTTAAAAAATTTAAAATTCCAAAACGTAGTGTTAATTATTCTAATGCTTTATGGTACACAATTTTTTACTACCTGCCTGTGTCTAATTTTCCACCCCATTTTTTTTATTTTTCCTTATAAAACCTTTTTAAATTTTCAAACACAAAAAAAAAATTAGGGGGAGTCCGTCCAGCCGTTCAGGGGGAGGGGGACCAAGGGAAATAGGGATTCATTTATATACAGGGTGTCCCAGAATATGTGGGCCCGGGGAACCCAATGGGGAAAACCCAAAAATATTATGACAAGTTCCCATAAACTTTTTCCTATTTACCCCCCTACGGAGATATGGGGACATAAGGGGCGCCCCGGGGAAAACGTTTTTGTTTAAATAATTTTAAAATACGGGGGGGTAATTTAAATTTTTTTAATATAAGGGGTTTCTTACCTAAAGCCAAAAAAATTTTGTCAGTGACTCATTTAATACCCCCGACGAAGCGGCTGAATAAAAAACTAACACTAGAAAAAGTTTTTTTAAACCTATGATTACTTTTCCGCTCAAATAACAGTGAACCGGCCAAAAGTTTTATCGCCAGGGGTTTTTTTAAATTGCAAGAATAAATCACCAGCCAGCGATCGCACTTAAAATAGCACGCCAATATGTTTTGAAATCATTGTTATCGAAAGGGGAATAAAAGTGGCAACACACATTCCTTAGTTTTAAAAAATTGAAAGACTTTAAAATAAGCGTATCGAAAGGGTTTTCGGGGCTTTCCCAGGGGTTTTATTTAGTTATTATTGATTATGGACAGATTTTGTAAGTTTAAATTTTAATTGCTATACAGGGTATTTTTTAAATATTATAAATTTCTAATAATTGTAGTATAAAAGATATTGTTTTGTGCCAAGTTTATAATAGTTTATCTTATTTAGTGTATATAATGCCCAATACCTTGGTAAGAGTAATGAGGGAAAAAAATCAAATGAAATTCGAAAAGCAAAAAAAACTGCTCATGACAACTTCATAAATACAGCAGTAAACAAACAGGCTGCTATGTGGCAAATTGTAAAAAAAAATCATTTTGTAGACACAGCTATTCCGAATTTTGACGCTGAGCAGTTTGGTAAATATTTTTGTTCTATAGCTGAGAATGTCATTGATCAGCTGCCAGACTGCAAAAAAATTTCGGACTATCTAAATAAAAGTATAGAATGTCCTGAACTTAAGATTAGGCACATTCCCCCTTTTAATAAAATTTTCCCGCAAACTGATTAGTAATTTAAAAAAAAAAAAGTAAAGATCTTTTGGGGAGTGAGTGTGAAATTAAAAAAACGATTAAAAATTTATTGATACCCCCTCTTACTAAATTAATAAACTTAGCTATAACGCATGAAATCTTTCCAGACATAAAAAGACCAAAAAAAGTTATTCCTTTTTAAAAAAACAAAAGGGTTCGGGGGATGATTGTTCAAATTATAGGCCTATCTCACTGTTACCTATATTATCAAAATTTTTTTTGAAATGGCAATTAAAATTCAGTTGACTGATCACTTTGAAAATAATGCATTGTTTTTCCAAGGGCATTTGGGGCTTTAAAAAAAAAAATCCAAATCACTGGCAATAAACTTTTTTGTCGAGACATTCAGAGGGTTTTTTGAGAATGGCCTTGATACTTTTGCTTCTTGCTTGGACCTAAAAGGGGGCCTTTTGATTGTTTCCCCGGCACGACATTTTGGGGGAAAAAACTGCCAAAAGGGATTGGCAAGGTTTTATGACAAATCTGTTAAAATCCTACCTTTCATCACGATTCCAGTTTGGGTTTTTGGGGAGGGGAAAACCCAAGTCTGAAATCAATAAAGTATGGTGTGCCCCAGGGCTCTGTCCTGGGCCCGGTATTGTTTCTTTTTTATAAATGACCTTCCAAATTTCCCCAAGGATTTCCTTTAAGATGATTTTTTTTTGCTGATGACACCACTACACTTAATAGTTATCATCCATCTAAAACCCCGGGGAATTGTGGAAACACAAGCTAACATTCAGCAATGGTTTTGAAACAAACTGTGCCTTAACATAAAAAAATTTTTCAGCACATAAACTTCACACTAAGACAGTCACAAACCCAAAAAACCATTTGACACCAGTGAAGAAGTTGTTTTTTTGGGGAGTTACACTGACCCAGGACTGATTGGGGGAGGCACATGTTGACCATCTTTAAAAAAAATTTCAAGAGCACTTTTTTAAAAAGGGGACTATCTCGCTGCGTGTCTTTGGATGTCATACTCGGGCTTACCAGGGCAATGTTTGCATCAAGGATGTCCTACCCCTTGATTGGGGGACATTCATCCCATGCTGAAAAAATTTTTTCATTGCAGAGAAGATGCATTCGCATAATTCTAAAAATTGGCTACCGGGAGGATTGTAGAAACATTTTATCAAATTAGGGTTCTTATTTCCCCCCTGTTTAATATCTTTCAGTGCCTCATGTTTATTAAACAGAACATTCACTTGTATCAAAGAAAAACCCGCAGGTCCACAGTTATAATACACGAAAAAATTAGATTTAATCCATAATTTTTACAGACTTGGGAGATCCGGGGGGCCCCCCTTATTTTTGTATAACGTTTTTAATGCACTTCCGTTGCACATTGGGGGGTTTAAATGATAAAGTTTTTAAAAGCACATAAAAAAATACCTTTTAAAAAATGTTTTTTTTTTTCCCTTTAAAAAATCCTTTTGGAAATGGCTTCATTTTTGATTGCTGATTTTTTTTCTTAAAGAAATGATACTTCGGACTCTCATGGCTGCAAAGCTTTTATAAAATAAATTGTTTTAGTTTTAAAAAAATTTTAAAATTGTATATGACTTGTTTTTTGTGATGTAACTGACTGTCTTTCTTATTTTTGGGGTAAATTTTTTTAATAATTAATATATTTTGTAGATTGTTTTATTTTAATTTTTTTTAACATGTAATAATTGGCCCCTTTTTTATATTAAAAAATTGACGTAAAAACACTTTTTTAGTGTAATTTTAAAAAAGGACAAATAAATAAATAATTGTATATAAAGATTTAGTGTTGCTAAGTGCTTTTTAAATTTGTAAACTATGAATATTAACCAAACTTTAACTAGTTATCCGCCTACAAAAAAAAACATTAAACGTTAAAAGAACGAATAATGATTACAAAATGTTTACCCCGGGATTCGGGGAAAAATCCAGAACTAAAAACCCCTTGGATGCTGCAGAGATATGTGCAACTTTTTAAAAAAAATTTTTTTTCGTACGGTATTCAGAGTTTTAAAAGGAAAAAAATCAATATTAGTAATTATTCGGGGACTGGAAAATGCGATTTTTTGCTATTTTTTTACACTTTTTACTTTTCGATTGTTAAACATGAATCAGAAGCTGTTTTTTTTTTTTGCCTCTTATAGTATTTAAAAAAAAAAAAATTGAATTGTTTAATTCCATTTTACGACATATTCCCTTTTTAAAATTTTTTATTTGAACAAAAAAAAAATTTAAAAAACTCATACTATGTTAATATTAAAAAAAAAAAAATTAAAAAAAAAAGGAAAGAACCTTTTTAAATTTTAATAAAAAAAAGGTAAAAGTTTAGTCCGAATTTCGAAAAATTTAAAAATGTTGACCTGTTACCAACTTGTAATAGTTTTCTTTATGACATTTTTATAAGGTATGCGAACCTTGCTTCGCTCGACCCGCAATGTTTGATCAAAAAAAATTTTCGATATGGGGGAAAAAAAATATGGAACACGAAAGATCCGAAATAGTTATTTTGGTTCTACCAGCTGATGATCTCAGAGCTTTCGTGGGGTTTCCTTTTTTAGTGGATATTTTTGATGAAGCAATGGTGAATATCGTATTTAATATTATTTAATTTATGTTAAGACTAAAACTTTATTATTTTTTTCATGGAAAAAAAACGAGAAGGGTAAAATTAAAGGGGAAAAAAAATTTTTTTTTTTAAAAAGTTGAAAATTTAAAAAAACCCCCAAATTTTTTTCTTGGGGTTCCCCAAAAAGGAGGGTGCAAAAAAATTCAAAAAAATTACATTTTTCATTAATCCGAAAAACCAAAATAATATAGGCTTGTTACTAATTTAAAGGGTTGATGAAAATGTGAGAAAATAACTTTTGCTTGTAAAAAATATTTTAAAATTTTTTGGGGCGAAATTTTATCATTTATTTTCAAAAAAAGCATACCCCACTGGAATTGATTCCCCTGACTCCACAAAACCCCGGGGGGACTCAAAAACGAGCGATGCGTCATTGACAAAAATTTTTGGGGGCTTGAAGTATAGATAAGTCTTTTTAAAAAAAGAACTACTTAAATCATGTTGAGCTTATTTAGTTTGGCAGGGGGGGGGCTAGCTCTGATACAATAATGGAAATTTTTTTTTAAAACCCCCGTATGATAAAGGCTCAACAATATTGTTTTTGGAAAATTAATCTTAAACAAAAAAAAAGGTTTTTTTATTGACATCGATAAAATAAACTGTTTATAAGAAATAAAATATCATGGTTGGTAATTTTTCTTAATTATACAGGGTGTTTTCTAATTGTACGTCAATATTTAGGAAAGCAATTTTTGGGTCCATTTTAAGAAAAAACCCTTTTATATGAACATATGTCCTAAACGTTTATTTTTGGGGAAAAGGGGGGGCCCCTTTTTTAAAAAAATTTTTTTTTTTTAAAAAAAATTTCCCAAACCCGTATTTTTTATTAAGAACCTTTTCCTGACAAAACAAACACAAAAAAAAAAAAGCGAATTCGTGACGCCGTGACGAAGGGAAGGAAATAGGTTTTCCCTTTATATATGGGTTTCTCTGTAAACTGGGCAACTTTTAAATATTATAAGTATGTTTAAAAAAAAAGGGGGTAAACCCTTTTTTTTCCGGGGGCTGTAAGTACCATATATTTTTCATATTATATCGGTCTGGGATAGTGAGTTGTCCAGTTTTACAGAGAAATCCCCTATACAGTGGCGAAGATAAAATATAAAAAACTTTGGGGGCCCTTTTTTTCCAATATAATGATGTTTTGGTATTTTGTTGTTTACTAAAGTATGGAAACATTTTATATATTTTTATTTAAATTTACTTTTGTTATTGCTGTGCCTTAATAACTTTTAGTGGGGGGGAGTATTTCTTTTAAAAAAATGTCAAAGTGCAAGTATTATGACTCTTTTAAACAGAAAATAGTTGCATTATATCAAAAGGGTGTGGAGCAAATTAATATTTCCAAGCATCTTGACATAAAAAAGGGGGCTGTAAGTAAAAAATTTTAAGCGCTATTTACAAAGAGGAACTGTAGACCCTGCAATTTTTAAAATGGAAGACCCCCAAAAACTTCCTTACAGATGGACAGAACAATTTAAAAAAGCCAGAAGTGACCCCCAAAAAAATGCCGTTGATATTAATAAGGAACTTAAGGGGGAAACCCAGATGTAAACCTTTTGACATGACTGTTAGACGTCGCCTAATAATGAAGAACCTTTAGGTAGACGCGCCGTTAAAAAGCGCTTGTTGGGGTAGGCGCCACAGAGTGGCAAGATTAATGTTTGCTAGAGATCACAAAGACTGGACACAAAATCAGTGGGCTTCGGTACCTTTTTGTGATGAAAGTGTTTTTAAATTTTTTGGGAGTGATTCTAAGGGTATGTAAGAAGGCCCCCCCGGTCAAAGATTCGACCTGAAGTAGTGATTCCAACTGTCAATCATGGGTGGGGGGGAAAACTAAAGGTGTGGGGATGTCTTAGAGGATCTGATATTCCGTTAGTCAGAATTGATGGGCATATGGATGCTCAAAAGTATGTTGAGATATTGGAGAGTAACCTGTTGCCATAAAAATGATCTGCCTTTTTTATGGATTTTCCAAATGGATAACGATCGCGATCCTAAGCATACCTCGCAACTATACTTCAAGTCCAAAATTTCTGTCAATGACGATCGTCCTTTTAAATGCCCCGGGGGTGGGGGAAGGGGGGAACAATTCCAGGGCGTAGAAAATAAATGATAAAATTTCGTCAAAACAAAAAAAGGAAAATTTTTTTTTTTCATCAACCCTTTAAATTATAACAAGCCTATATTATTTTGGTATTATTCGGATTAATGAAAAAAATAATTTTTTTTTTTTAATTTTGCACACCTTTTCCATTTTGAGGTCATAGAACACAAATTTGAGTTTTTTTTTGGGATTTTTCAACGTTTTTCCAAAAAAAAAAAATTTTTTTCTTTAATTTTACCTTTCTAAAATTTTTTTTGCTACATGAAAAAAAATAATAAAATTTTAGTCTTAACATAAATTAAAAAAAAAAAGTAAAAAGAACGATAGACAACCCCCAATTACACCGATTTGCCAATTCACCACCGATCTTGCAATTTCAATTTTTTAAAAACGATATTCACACGCATTGCTTCATCAAAAATATCCAAAAATATAAGGAACACGAAAGTCGAGATCATCAGCTTGTGGGGAACCAAAACTAGTTCGGGGGTTTTTTTGTCCCATATTTAGGATTTTAAAATTTTTAGAATATTTTTGATCAAACATTGCGGGTCGAGGAAAAAAAGGTTCGCATACCTTATAAAAATGTCATAAAGAAAAAAATTCAACCTGGTAACAGGTCAACATTTTTAGAATTTCCGAGTTGAATTCGGGGGTAAACGTTTTACCTACTTTTTATTGAAAATTTTAAATTTTTTTTTTTCTTTTTAAGTGTTTTTTTTTTAAATTAACATAGTATGAGTTTTTTAAATATGTTTTTGTGCAAATGACAGAATTTAAAGGAATATGTCGTAAAATGGAATTAAACAATTCAATTATTATTTTTTTAAATACTATAAGAGGGCCAAAAAAAAACTTCTGATTCATGTTTTAAAATCGAAAAGTAAAAAGTGTAAAAAAATAGCGAAAAAATCGCATTTTCCAGTACCCCCAAAAAATTACTAATATTGATTTTTTTGTTTTAAAAAAATCTGAATACCGTACGCAAAAAAAATTTTTTTAAAGTTGCACATATCCCCAAAAATTTTAAAAATTAGTTCTGGATTTCGTTCCCGAACCCCATGGTAAACATTTTTAACCATTATTCGTTCCTTTAACTTTAAAAATGAGTTTTTTTTTTTTTAAAAAAGGGGTTTAAACAAAAAAGTTAAAATTTTTTTTTTTTGGTTAAAAAAATTAAAAAAATAATTTACAAAAAAATTAAAAAAAAAACCCAACTTAAAAAAACAAAAATTTTAAATCTTTTTAAAAAATAAAAAAAATTTATTAAAATTTTTAAAAAAAAGGGTTTTTTAAATTTTTTTATTTTTTAAAATTTTGGGGGCCAAAACCCCAATATTTTTAATTATACCCCAAAAATTTTTTTAATTTAAAAAATATTTGGGAAAAAACTTTATGGGTTTAAATTTTTTTATTCATTTGTCTTTCCCAAATATTAAAAAAAATAAAAAAATTTGCTTTTTATTTTTTCTTTCAAAAAAAATTTTTCCCTTTTTGTTTATCATTTTTTAAAACAAATTTTTTTTTAAATTTAAAAAAAAAATTTTTAAGTGAATTAGTTTTAAGTAGATATTTTTTCCTCTTTAAATAAAAATTTTTTATTTAAATTATAATAAAAAAAAAAATTTTGAAATTTTATCACTTTTTAAAAAAAAAAAAGGGGTTTTTTTTTTTATTTTTTTTAAAAAATTTTTTTTTTATTTAAAATTTTTTAAAAAATTTTTATAAAGGGGAAAATTTTTATTTAATGAAAAATTTTTAACCCAAAAATTTAACAAAAAATTAAAAATTGGGGACCCAGGGGTTTTTGGAAAAAATTTTTTTTTAAAAAAAAATTTTTCTTTTTTTAAAATTTTTTTAAATTTTCCCAAAAAAATTTTCAAATTTAAAATTTTCCCCAAAAAAAGAAAAAAGGTATTTTCCAAAAATTTTTTTTTATTTCAACTAAATATCAAACAAAATTAAAAGTCATATTCTAAACATATACCAATTTTTTTATAATGATGAATTTTTTTAATAACGAGTATGACCTCCTCTGGAGTTTATCACTGCGCGACACCTTCTTGGCATACTCAGAATTAAATTGTCCATATCTTCCTGAGCTATGGCAAACCAAGCAGCATTTAACGCAGCAAACAGTTGTTCTTGGTTCTGGAATTGAGGTTTTCACGCAAAACCGTTCTTTGTAGCATATCCCATGCATGCTCGATTGGATTTAGGTCAGGTGATTGAGCAGGCCATGGCAAAACGGTGATTTGGTTGTCTTGTAAAAATTGTGCAGCATGTCTAGCGACATGAGGACGAGCGTTGTCGTGCATCAATATAAAGTCTGGTCCAACAAGTCTTGCATGGGGTAAGACAAATGGTTGAAGAATCTCTTCCACATATCGATGAGCGTTTAAAAATGTTCAACCAAAACGAGATCGGTTCTTCCGCCGAGTCGTATTCCAGCCCACACCATTACTGTGCCACCTCTATAACTGTGGACTTCTTGCACATTTTCCAAGACTCTTTGTAGTCCAGGTTCTCTCCATATCCTCAGTCTTCTTGAATCCGGATGCAACCCAAACCGAGATTCATCTGTAAAAAGAACTGGGGCCCATTGATTATTAGTCCAATTCTCGTGTTCTGTTGCCCAAGCTAAACGAGCAGCGCGATTTCCTCTAGAAAGTGGCTGGCATCTCAATGGTCGTCTATTACGTAGTCCACCTTCATGCAATCTGTTCCGAACTGTAGAATTTGGAATTACGATATTATGCGTTTCGCGTACCCGATTCATTATTTCTGGAACAGTTACTGTGGGATTTCTTCTAGCCATTTGCACAATAAAACGATCTTGAGCAGGCCGAGTCAGCCGTGATGGACCTGGATGTCTTTCAGAAACATCACCTGTTTCTTGGAAACGTGGCCATAATCTTGAGATTACGCTCTGTGATGTGTGGAGAGTTTCAGCAACACGAGCTTGCCTAGTACCAGCTTCTAACATTCCAACAGCTCGCAACATTTCATCCCGGTTAAGATGGCGTCTTTGCATGATAAATAAGTAACAGACGGAGTCTATACTCTACTTTGGATTACAATATACTGACCAATATTTTCAAATTTTAAAACTGATATGTCCACCTACTTTGATTTAAAAACAAGTTTTTGCAGAAGTCCCATTTTTGAACCGTAAAATAAAGTAGTCCATTTTTTATACAAAAAAAAACATTAAAATGCCCATCTCTTATCAATATTCTTAACATATTTTACCAACCCAAAACATTTAAACACGATAAAAACTCGTTTACACTCATTGAAATAAATATATCCCTAGACCATTGCGGTGTGTGTATTATCAAATTGACACTTTGTTTTTCGTACCTTTTTAAAATTGGTAAGTTTTTGTGAGGAAATGTGTTTCTTTTTAAATATATAAGCTTGATCTGAAGGTAATGAACGCCTTAAAAGTTACAAATGAACTAAGACGTGGTCCGTTAATTTTTTTGAGCAGTGTAGTAAAAAATGTAAATAAAACGTTTTTTTTTAGACAGACATATTTTTCGTTTCTTGTAAAGATATGAGATTTAGCATGTAAATTTACATACGTATTTAAATTACCACCCTTTTTTTTGGCTATACAAATCTGAAAAATCTCCTCTTATTTTTTTTTTCAAAAAATACATGAAAAAACGAACAAAAAAATATTATCCATATGATTTTTAAAGGCCAAAGAGTCATCTGAATTTGGATTTTTCAGAAATAATCTATTTTTTATCATAAATGCGCCGTAAAAACAAACAAAAAGGGAAAAAATATTGGAAATATCAATTAGGTAATCTCAATTTTGTCGATTTTCTTTAGCCAAAAATATGGTGAACCCGACCTCACTTCCAAATTAGCGTGATTTTTTCTCGTTTACGATACCAGCCTTCTGCGAGAGAAGGAAAAATTCAATTTCCTACCGTCGAACGACGACCAAATTTATACTTTCGCCATGTTTATTATTGATAAACTTTTTTTTGGGAGGAGTTGCTCGAAGTTTGTTTACTTGAAGGCAGGTACTTTTGACCAATAAAAAGCCTCGAAATGGTGTTGTGTAACAAAATAATTTACTTATCGAAACACTTCTTGGCCTTTTTATTGGACTTGTGATATCCAATCAAAATAAAGAAAAACATGACCTTTTTTTTGTGAATACTTTGAAATAAACATGACCATTAGTTTTTTAAGCTCTCTTGCCATTGGCTGAATTTATAAAATATTTCTTTTATAGGAGGTAGTTCTGGGATGCATATATCGTTTGTCAAAAAGGCGAACATGTGTTTTAAAATTATAATATACTTATTTATAGGTATTTCTCTGTAAGCTGGGCAACTCACTGTCCCAGGCCGATATAATATGAAATATATAGTTCATTTTATAATTTGTACTTAACTTAAAAAGATAATCACCTAATTTACCGCGGTCCATCCAAGGAAGTTTAAAGGTGTATGGAAGCCCAATACTGTAGAACAAAATTGTCCAGGCGTGCAGGGCAGCGGGAATAGGGGGGTTAGCCCCGCGGAATTTGCGCAATGAATAGTAGGTCAGGGCCGGATTTCCATAATTCTTTATTACTATCTATAAAATTGACATCATCAAATGTCAAATTCCAACATTCACTGTTTTTTTTTATTTTTTGCACAAAATTGTTGGTTATTAAAGGATACTACTATAGAATATTTAAAATTATTGTGTAATATTAGATTTTATATCATCTGATATAATATGGAAAGAATAGATGGCGCCACTTTACAGCCTTCTATTTAAATGGTCGATATTTTTGGAAGTTTTGTATTTTTACCAAAAATCTTTGTAAATAAATAAAAACACGATTTTTTAAAATAAATTTCAAACATTGTATGATAGTATTATGTACTTATCATCAATTTTGTGATAAAAGAAGGGCAAGATAGTGTAGATAAGTTTAATCTAATCCTAAGATTCTGGTTGTACATTAAAAAGTGAATATTTTTATAACTGCTTTTTAGGCATATACTTTTCACTAATAACAAACATTCATGAGACAGAATAACAGTGGTTAAAAATGTTTAGTAACCTTTGGTACCTGAGTATCCATTGTAACAGTATCCGTTAAATATTATGTGTGTACAGTATGTCGAGCTTAAAAAGTTGATAATGCAAGATTAAGAAACCAAAAATCTAATTTATTTTTAAAAAAATGGTATTGTCTCGAAAGTTGCCTCCTCTCCGATTTTGATCAAATTTGGTATACAGGGGTTTTTTGGGGCGCTGATTACAAATCTAAAAAAATATCTTTTCGGCAACGTTTCGTTTCCGAGATCTTCATCATCAAAGTTGAAAATTAAACTAACCTTATTTTCACTCTATTCTCCCTTCTTTTTGTACACAATTCTTGATTTTTGCACTAAAGTGGCACACGATATTTTATAAACACCTTTTAAAACCTTGTATTTTTATTTATTTTACATCTTTTTTCCATTAAATTGCGAACTTTTAAGTTTAAAGGCAGCAGCCATATTTGCTTAAAAAATAAAAGTGTAAAAAAGGTGTAAAATAAACATAAAAAAAGTTTTTAAAAGGAGTTTGTGAAATATTGTGTGCCAATTTAGTGTAAAAATCAAGAATTTTGTGCAAAAAGAAGGAGGAATAGTGTAAATAAGGTTAGTTTGATTTTCGATTTTGATGATGAATATCTCGAAAACGAAACATTGCCGAATTTTTTTTCAGATTTGTAATCAGCGCCCCAAAAAACCGTACCAAAATTGTACTTCCTTTCATTCAATTAGAGGAACCTGTATATATTAAAATTTGCCTGGACTGCCCAGTAATCAATAATTTTGATCCTTTAAAAGAGTGTACTAAATTATTAAAAGAAATAAAAGTACCTAAATGTAAACCTTATTTCTTTTTAATAATCCACAGAAATACACAAACATTGTGGAAATCATCTAAAAGATAGTTAAGATTGCCTTACTTTTCTCACCAATATTTCCTATGAAATTTTCATTTTCTATTATTCATAATTGATATATTATTATTTATTGGGTTACCTAACGTTACGTCTTATAAGAAGCACCTAATTTAAATATAAAAAATACTTACCTAAAGTTAAAAAGTTTTTTTTAAAATTTTTTTTTTAAAAAAAAGGGGGGGAATTAATTTTTTTTTTTAAACAAACCAAGATTTCTCCCGTTTTTTTTTCCCCATTTTAGCAAACTTAAAAATATGAAAAAGCATAACCCCTAAAAAACGCTTTTGGGTTTTTTTTAATTTTTACTTGTGCTGTTGGCGTCTTTGCATGATAAAAAGTAACAGCCCCGGGGCCCCATACTCTACTTTGGATTACAATATATGACCAATATTTTCAAATTTTAAAACTGAATGTCCACCTACTTTGATTTAAAAACAAGTTTTTAAAATCCCATTTTTAAACCCGGGAAAATAAAGTAGTCCATTTTTTATACAAAAAAAAAAAAAATTAAAATGCCCATCTCTTTTCAATATTCTTAACATATTTTACCAACCCAAAACATTTAAACACGATAAAAACTCGTTTACACTCATTGAAATAAATATATCCCTAGACCATTGCGATGTGTGTACATCCCTTTTTTTTAAAAAAAAAAAAATCTTTGCAAATGCTTCAGAAAAGTTACTATTAGTTTTTTCGAAAAATTCTGATTTCGGTTATTTCCTTTATAAAAATTTTTAAATTTTGTGTTTGATGAATAACCGTTAACCTTTAACAAACCACAACTTGGTTTGTATTGGTTCCACAGCAATTACGAAAAAACCATTTTATTCGTTTTTTTAGAAGCTACATTTTTGTTATTTACAGTTTTTTTGATAAAAGGCATACTTATCGAGTTATTTGAAAAAAACCGATTAAACACGTTGATTTTATCAACGAAAAACTCCGAATTTCGATCGCGGACTATTCCCTATCTACTGTCAAAATTTCAAGTCATTCTATGCATTTTAAAAAAATTGCTTGGCAAAATGGTTTGTTTCTTGGACTAATAAATAAAATAAAAAGTTACATATACTATTTCTGAATAAAAAACATACCTATTATATTGTTGCTTGACTTACCTTGACGTCACTTAAATAAAAAAATCATTAATACACAATTTATTGTCGCTTAGAAATAGAAATAAACATAATTTCATGTGAAGAATGTTGTTTATATTAAATTTTCCACGGAAAAAAAAGTGATAAAAACAAATTAGAGATAATGTTTATTGTCCCGAGGATATTCCTTTTGATAATCACATGTCTGAATTATTTATAAACGTTATGATTAATAATACAACAAAGAGTTAGTTGAATTTAATTTATAATTTTCAGTTTTTATCTACAGGGTGATACAAAAGTTTAATATTTTATAATATATAATTCCTTTTATTGGACTATTGAATATGACCAATAGTCCTATCATTAGAGATTTTTTTTGTAATTAATATTAACAGATATCTATATAAAGTTGAGATTAAAAGCTACAAATTGTATATCTCACATTTTCATAAAAGTTTGGAGAACATTGTTAAAAATGCTTTGAAAAAGTTTAACCAAACTGGACAAAGTTTTAAACCCCAATTGATAACTTTTGGGGGGGTTTTTAAAAAGGATTTTAAAAATGGTTTTTAAGCGGGTTTACCCTTGGGGAAAACAAAACCTTAATTTAGGCTTTTGGGGTTTGAATTACAACAATAAACACAAAATTACATTCACAATTAAATAAACCAATTATCACTAAAATATGAAGGTTTTTATCCATTTAAAAAACTTTTGCAATCACAAAATAAAATCACACAAGGCAGAACAATGGTTTTGAAGGGTTGATGAGAGAACGACACACTGCGGGTATAGTTTCATAAACACCCACCGTCGCACACGAAAACGGGACTCCGGCTCTGTCAAAAGATAATGTGTTGCCTACCTACAAATTGTTGGCATCCCATTACAATATTTTAGGAAATTTTGTTACTGCCGTGGGGCCCCTCATGAACTATTTTTATAGTGGGCCCATAGATAACCTCTTTAGATATACCGGGTGACCGAAACATACCCAGCCCTTTATTTTCTTTAATAAAAAAATATGGCTTTCAGATTTTAGAATGACATATTATATTAAAGGTGCCGATTTTGGATATTATAAGATGTGCCTATGACTTCCGGTTTAACCGAAACAATCAACTTTAATTTTTTTAATGGAACACCCTTATATTTTTTAAAATTTGGTTTCTAAGGATCATTCCTGATATAAAATCTAAATTATATCCTATACCTATCTCTGCTAGTTTTTAAAAAATGGCGATTAAAGATGCAAACTACCGCACATTATGTAGTTTTATGGGAAAACAAATAAATGATATAAAAAAAAAATTTTGTTTAATTTAATTTTTTCTGCAGACTCTATCTGTGGAGGTCATAATAAAACTACTTCCTGCTTTACCGGAAGTGCTGCAAATTTACTTTTCCAATAATGTTACTTCAAAAATTTAAAAGCAACACCCTGTATATTTTTTTAAATTTGGATTTACGGGTCATTCCTGATATAAAAAATCTGTATAATATCCTATCTATCTTTTTAGTTTTTGAGAAAATGGCGATTGAAAATCTCCAAACGACCGCATATTATGCAGTTATAGGGAAAACAAATAAATGTTAGAAAATTAATGAGCCTAAAATAATTCAGGCCGTCTCTTTGGAGCAATTTTTGTTATTTTAAATAGTTTTATTTAAGTAGTTAATTAAAAAATAATTTAGAATTAAATTAAAAAATATTAAATGTTTCTTACGTTTTTTGTTTCCCTATAAGTGCACCCATAATATGCGGTCTTTTTTGGCTCTTAATCGCCTTTTTTCAAAAAAAAAATAGGTATGGGTTTTAACGATTTTATATCAGAAATGACTCGAAAAAATCAATTTAAAAATCAGAGAAACAATTTGAAGTAACTTTTGGAAAAACTCAATTTTGCGGCACTTCCGCAGTGGAAGAAATTTTTTATTATATTCCACAGACTTCCAAAAAAAAATTAAAATTAAACATAATAATTTTTCATATCATTTTTTTTTTCCCATAAAGCTGCATAATTTGCGGAAATTGGATATCTTTAATCGCCGACTCAAAAACCTAGCAGAGATAGGTATATGACATAATATACATTTTTATGAAACGTTCGTAAAATCAAAATTTAAAAAATAAAACAGAGGTATTCCATTGAAAAATCAAAGTTGATTTTCCAGAAAAACCAAAATTGAAGAAGACATGTTATAATATCCAAAATCAGCATCTCATGATATATTATAGCATCCTAAAATTTGAAAGCAATATGTTTTTACTCAAGAAAATAAAAGGCTGGGTAATTTCGTTGTCACCCAGCTAAACTAATCGCATTTATGGCAAGTTTACGACCTCGCGCACTAAACAAACGATAGTGTCATTAAGCATGCGTTTTTAAAAAAGCAGGACCAGTTCCGGACTTAGAAATTTGTATGTCATTAATTAATTTATATTTATATAATATATTTTTTATATATTTAGATACTAAATTCTTTTATTTTGCGTTTCTATACATATAAAATTATGTTAGGTAGTAATATAAACCATAAGTTAACAAAGTTAATATTGCAAAATATAAATAGAAAAATAGGGGCTAATAAAAGATGGGGTTTAAATTTTCCCAAGAATTTTTGTACCGCCTTAAAATGGTTTGGAAACTATTAGAATTTATTAAACGCGTGACTGTCGACTTTACAAGTTTTATGTCAGTTCAAAAACGACGGAGTTTGAACGCTTTCTATATATTTAAAGGGTTTTGCTTTGCTTGGGGATCAGTAAAGGGATGCAATAAACGGTTTTCGACATTGGAACAGACTTATAAAAAAAAAGGGAAAAAAAAAATGTTTATACAAATAACGTTAACTCTTTTCCTGCTTACACTTATGTTTTTCCCTAGCGATAAAAGGATATTCTAAACATCTTAAATGTATTTATACAAAAAGAGATTTTTTTACTAGAGGCAGCCTTGCCGTTTGGCAGTGCGAAGAGAAAAAGAATCATGGGGGTAAACCTTTCTCCGTGGCTCCAACCCTAGTGCCGATAGATCGACGCGGAGAGACCGACAAATCAGCACCAAAAGGGGGGTATATATATTCTTTTCACCGACCAATGATCACATTTTTCTTTCCTTGCCCAAAAGATCGTTTTCCCAAACTTTTGAGTGCCTCTAGTAATTTTATGCTCTAACGGAATATGTTTTATGTTGAAAACATACTTACTGATTTTTTAGATTAATGCAATACATTTTTTTTTCAGATTTTTTAATCCGAAATAAATAATTATAGTGATTTTTTCAATTATGATTGTGTTACATAGATGAAACAAAAAATTAATTCTTAGATAAACCACAAGAGTCATGTTCAGTCGTATTCGCCATTTTTTATTATTATTAACTACAACTCATCAGTTGTGAACCAGTACAAAATTTGTGACTTTCCATAGCTGTAACATTCAGAAGAACTAAGGGAAATTTTAAAGGGGCTGACAATGTTTATTTTTGATTAAGAACAACATCTAAACAAACCAATGTGTTTCACTGGTTCAAAAAACCAGTAACGATGTTTTTTTTTAACCAGTGTAATATATATTTTGTTTAAGTCATCAATTGACGAAGTACGGAACTGGCCGGCGACGAATTTGTAAATAATATCGATCTGCTAGTCCGTTCTGCGCATGATTTAGGACCCTAAGAGATGATTAGAGCCACGGCGCACGGACACATTTTTGGCACCGCCAAGTCCGCATGTATAGTAAATAAAAATAATTGTATTTTTGTTCATACTTTTAAGGCACAAAACCGGACTTAAAGAGTTAGAAATCCTAAAAAAACTCAACGATGCCGATCCCGAAGACAAAATGCACTGTCTACGTCTGATCCGTCACTTCTTCCACAAGCAGCACTTGTGCATGGTATTCGAACCTCTGGCCATGAATTTGAGGGAAGTCTTGAAGAAATACGGGAAGAATGTCGGGCTCCATATTAAGGCGGTGAGAAGCTACACTCAGCAATTGTTGCTGGCGCTGAAGTTGCTGAAAAAAACTGGAATTCTGCATGCAGGTTAGTTTTTTCCAAGTTTAAATACAAAAAAAATTATGGTTAAAAAAACTGGGGTGCAATAGGCCACCTATTTGCCACCATTGAAAATAAGCTCTAAAATTGTGGTCATCTATGAGATTAAAGTATAAAGAAGCATATTTCTCTATAATATAAAGTAAAATATGCATATTTATTGCAAAATATACGTATTAAAATTCAAATATATTTGAAATTAAATCAGCGACTGGAACGCTCTGTGATTGGTTACAACTTTGGTGACGTCACTTGCAAGTAAATAAATGTCACAAGCTTTGTGTTGTGTGTTTTCAGGTGTTATTTTCGATCTTTAACTATCTAAATAACTTTTTCTTGACCATTTTATAATAAAAACATATTTCATGTTACATAATTATCTGTTTCGTACCTCAAAATGGACATACATTTTGTGCAAGCCGATAACAGGAACCTACCGTGAGATAGACGCATTTATGATTGTCCGTTTCTTTAAAAATAATGCTGATTACTATGCATGCAAAAATGTAAAAACAGCTGTGTAAGTTCCTCTAAAAAATTATTTATTTACGTGTTCATTATTCAGTATTTCTCAAAATCTTATTGTAGGTTATGTTTATGGAGTGTAGAAATATGAGTACCATCTCTTATGGAGAGACGAACTGAAAAGGAAATTCTTCGCGAAGCCCATTTTGTATTTCGTGTAATTTTTTATACCAGTTTCCATCTGCAATTCATTAATAATACCGTTAAGTATTAAAATAGAAAGTACTAACTTGCTAGGTATTTAACTTCTAGAACCCTGGTAAAAACAGTCTGATAATAATTTCCTTTTTGTAGATATCAAACCAGACAACATTCTCGTCAACGAAAGTAAGCTGGTGTTGAAGCTGTGCGACTTCGGATCAGCCTCGAAGATCAACGAGAACGAGATCACGCCGTATTTGGTGTCGAGATTCTACAGGGCCCCGGAAATTATCCTGGGAATGCCGTACGACTACGCCATCGACATGTGGAGCGCGGCGTGTACCATCTACGAACTGTACGCGGGAAGAATTCTGTTCTCCGGGAAATCGAACAATCAGATGTTGAAGTTCTTCATGGATTTGAAGGGAAAGTTCCGAACAAGGTTATAAGAAGGGGTGCTTTCAGGGAGCAGCATTTCGATAGTACCTGCAATTTCTTGTATCATGAAATCGATAAGGTTACCGAGAGGGTAAGTTGTTTTTTATTAGTAAATACCTCTTATTTTTAATCTCGTAAATAATTTTAATTACCAGAAATACAATTTTTCGAACAATTCATAATAATACCTATTTTTCCATGTCACAAAAAAATGTTTCTCAGTTAAGAATAAAATGCGCTCATTTTTATTATCAATCAACGTTTATTCAATGTAATTTCGAAATATAGCATTTAGATTTACTTATTATTGAAATACCATGTTTCGAAAGTGTTACATAATAATCACCTCATTTTTCCATGTCACAAAAAAAAATGTTTTCAGTGGTAAGAATAAAATGCGCTCATTTTTATTATCAATCAACGTTTATTCAATGTAATTTCGAAATATAGCATTTAGATTTACCTATTATTGAAATACCATGTTTCGAAATGTGTTACATAATAATCACCTCATTTTTCCATGTCACAAAAAAAATGTCTATCAGTGTTAAGAATAAAATGCGCTCATTTTTATTATCAATCAACGTTTATTCAATGTAATTTCGAAATATAGCATTTAGATTTACTTATTATTGAAATACCATGTTTTGGAAAGTGTTACATAATAATCACCTCATTTTTCCATGTCCAAAAAAAAATGTCTATCAGAGTTAAGAATAAAATGCGCTCATTTTTATTATCAATCAACGTTTATTTAATGTAATTTCGAAATATAGCATTTATATTTACTTATTATTGAAATACCATGTTTTGGAAAGTGTTACATAATAATCACCTAATTTTTCCATGTCAAAAAAATGTCTATCAGAGTTAAGAATAAAATGCGCTCATTTTTATTATCAATCAACGTTTATTTAATGTAATTTCGAAATATAGCATTTATATTTACTTATTATTGAAATACCATGTTTTGGAAAGTGTTACATAATAATCCCTTAATTTTTCCATGCCAAAAAAATGTCTATCAGAGTTAAGAATAAAATGCGCTCATTTTTATTATCAATCAACGTTTATTCAATGTAATTTCGAAATATAACATTTATATTTACTTATTATTGAAATACCATGTTTTGGAAAGTGTTACATAATAATCACCTAATTTTTCCATGTCAAAAAAAATGTCTATCAGAGTTAAGAATAAAATGCGCTCATTTTTATTATCAATCATTGTCATTTCTCTCGATGGGCCATCCATCTCCATATCTATTTCCAAAAATTTAGCATTGTTTTGTGCATCTATAGCGAACACTATAATTGTCTTTGACATTATTTAACAGTTTTTTTCTGCAAGAAATCCATTGCGAAACCATATTCTCAATATGGAAAAACATAGCTTGTAAGGTTTCAAAAAACAAACCAGACCAAATCCTAACACTTTTCTCTTAATTCAACAGGAAAAAGTCGTCGTAATGACCGTAGTAAAGGTAAACAGAGACCTTCAGTCTGAGCTCGTAGCCGGACAAGCCTTACCGCCCGATCAGCTGAAGAAGGTCACCCAGCTAAAGGACCTTCTGGAGAAAGCCTTGGCCATCGATCCGGCCAAACGGATCAGTTTGAACAACGCCCTGACCCACCCGTTTATCCAGGACAAGATTTGATAGAAAACATTATCCAGATTTTCTTATCGAATCATCGACTTTAAGCGGTATTCTTAAGGAGGTAAACCCAATTGCGGTGTGAAAGAAAAAAAATACAAAAAAAATGCATTGGCAACCAAAATTTTAACCTATTTTTTAGTGAAGAGACACTTTAAAAATATTGTTATGTATTTTACCAAAATGTATGATAAGCTAAATTTGGAAATTATTGAGTTATTTATGTTTTAGTCACAATAAAAACCTGAAAAAAAATGGATTAACCTCTTATTTTATCCCCGATTTTCGTACAATTCTTACTATCGTTATTTTTTTCTTGCAGAATGGACCCAGCCAGAAGCTCTCGAGAGAAATTCCCGCGCAAAAACTGGCTTTGCATTTGAAAGGTAGTTTAAAAAGGGACACACAGTGAATTTAATTGGTTTATTTTGTAGTTTTTTGCCGATAAGAAACATTTTACTAGGATCGCTATGGTCGCACACGCACAGCGCAGTGAGCGCCATAAAAATACGCATGGCGGCCCAGTAGAATGTTTTTTTTTAACTAAATTTGTTTAGTTTCCGAGTAAATCGACTAATGAGAGTATTTTATTCTTTTTTCAGAGGTTTTGAAATTCTACTACTGATTCGAAAATGATTTTTACTTAGCGGATGGAAATAAATAGTCGAAATGTTGGGTGCTTCGACACAGCAGGATAAGTATGAGGGATTATTTTATTCGAGAAGTAATACCGGTTTGTTTTAGGTTGTTGGCAACATTGTAAAAATGCATTTTGGAGTGGTTGTTCGCTGTCCCGGGCACAACTAGGAAGGTAAGTGTTGAAATTAAATATACAGGGTGTAAAAAATGTGATGCTCACGATTTTAATGGAAGATAGTGGAGCTCAAAACAAGTCGAAAAGTTTATATGACATATGTGTCGAAACTTGACAGATTTTTGTCTAAACGAGATCGAAGTTAAAAACTTTCAAAGCAATTATTTCTGAAAAGCTTAACGATTAGCAACTTTCGTCTTATTCGCTTATCAGTAGATTCATTTGCTAATAAAATAAAATATGTTTTAAATGTTTCAATCTATAAATAAAAAGAAATAATCATTTTTTCCCTAGTAATGAATTTAAAAATTGGCAACAGCGCTAACCAGAAGAATGCTTGTGCGTGGAGTAAAGTCAGTTGTACAGGTTTATTCATTTTAATGTAAAAAAAATGTCTATCGGAATTAAGAATAAATATATATCAATCAACGTTTATTCATTAATTTCGAATATACATTTAATTTACAATAAATACCCTGTTTTGAAATGTTACATAATAATCAATTTTCTGTAAATGCATCAATTAGAAAAAATCTCATTTTATTATCAATCAACGATTAATAATTTCAAAATGATTATTTATATTGAAATACCATGTTTTGGAAAGTGTTACATAATAATCACCTATTTTTTGCAAAAAAATGTCTATAGTAGAATAAAATGCGCTCATTTTTATTATCAATCAACGTTTATTAATGTAATTTCGAAATATAGCATTTTTTTACTATTATTGAAATACCATGTTTTGGAAAGTGTTACATAATAATCACCTATTTTATGAAAAATGTCTATCAGATTAAGAATAAAATGGCTATTTTTTTATCAATCAACGTTTATTAATGTATTCGAAATATAGCATTTATTTACTTATTATTGAAATACATGTTTTAAAGTGTTACTAATAATCACATTTTGTAAAAAAAATGTCTATCGGAATTAAGAATAAAATGCGTTCATTTTTATTATCAATCAACGTTTATTCAATGTAATTTCGAAATATAGCATTTATATTTACTTATTATTGAAATACCATGTTTTGGAAAGTGTTACATAATAATCACCTAATTTTTCTATGTCAAAAAAATGTCTATCAGAGTTAAGAATAAAATGCGCTCATTTTTATTATCAATCAACGTTTATTCAATGTAATTTCGAAATATAGCATTTATATTTACTTATTATTGAAATACCATGTTTTGGAAAGTGTTAACATAATAATCACTTAATTTTTTAAAGTAAAAAAAATGTCTTATCAGAGTTAAGAATAAAATGCGCTCATTTTTATTATCAATCAACGTTTATTCAATGTAATTTCGAAATATAGCATTTATATTTACTTATTATTGAAATACCATGTTTTGGAAAGTGTTACATAATAATCACCTAATTTTTTTAAAAAAAAAATGTCTATCAGAGTTAAGAATAAAATGCGCTCATTTTTATTATCAATCAACGTTTATTCAATGTAATTTCGAAATATAGCATTTATATTTACTTATTATTGAAATACCATGTTTTGGAAAGTGTTACATAATAATCACCTAATTTTTCCAAGTCAAAAAAAATGTCTATCAGAGTTAAGAATAAAATGCGCTCATTTTTATTATCAATCAACGTTTATTCAATGTAATTTCGAAATATAGCTTTATATTTACTTATTATTGAAATACCATGTTTTGGAAAGTGTTACATAATAATCACCTAATTTTTCCATGTCAAAAAAATGTCTATCAGAGTTAAGAATAAAATGCGCTCATTTTTATTATCAATCAACGTTTATTCAATGTAATTTCGAAATATAGCATTTATATTTACTTATTATTGAAATACCATGTTTTGGAAAGTGTTACATAATAATCACCTAATTTTTTTAAGTCAAAAAAAAATGTCTTATCAGAGTTAAGAATAAAATGCGCTCATTTTTATTATCAATCAACGTTTATTCAATGTAATTTCGAAATATAGCATTTATATTTACTTATTATTGAAATACCATTTTGAGTGACATTTCTATGAAAAATGCTATAGTTAAAAACATTTAATCAATCAACATCCTACACTTTTCCAAAAGTAATTCAAAAAAAATGTCTATCAGTAGTTAAGAATAAAATGCGCTCATTTTTATCATCAACTCATTCAGTCGAAATATTCTCTAGATGGACCTATCTGGAACTCCATGATCGGAAAGTTTACAAACATTTAGCACTGTTTATCAGTTATAGAACACTATAATTGTCATCGCCATTATTTAAGCAGTTGTTTCTTAGAGAAATCCATTGCTTGAAACCAATATTCTAAATTGGCAAAAAATTTAGCATTGTTTATGAGTTATACAATGAAAAATAATTCATTATCCATTAAATTAACATTTTTCTTAATTCAACAGGAAAAAGTCGTCGTAATGACCGTAGTAAAGGTAAACAGAGACCTTCAGTCTGAGCTCGTAGCCGGACAAGCCTTACCGCCTGATCAGCTGAAGAAGGTCACCCAGCTAAAGGACCTTCTGGAAAAAGCCTTGGCCATCGATCCGGCCAAACGGATCAGTTTGAACAACGCCCTGACCCACCCGTTTATCCAGGACAAGATTTGATAGAAAACATTACCCAGATTTTCTTATTGAGTCGCTTAACGTCGATGAGCGGTATTCTTAAGGAGGTAAACCCAATTGCGGTGTGTGAGAAAAAAAACACAAAAAAATACATTGGCAACCAAAATTTTAATCTATTTTTTAGTGAAGAGACACTTTGAAAATATTGTTATATGTATTTTACCAAAATGTATCATAAGCTAAATTTGGACATTATTGAGTTATTTATGTTTTAGTCACAATAAAAACCTGAAAAAAAACGGATTAACTTCTTATTTTATCCCCGATTTTCGTACAATTCTTACTATCGTTATTTTTTTCTTGCAGAATGGACCCAGCCAGAAGCTCTCGAGAGAAATTCCCGCGCAAAAACTGGCTTTGCATATGAAAGGTAGTTTAAAAAGGGACACACAGTGAATTTAATTGGTTTATTTTGTAGTTTTTCTTTGTCCGATAAGGAACATTTTACTAGGATCGCTATGGTCGCACACGCACAGCGCAGTGAGCGCCATAAAAATTCGCATGGCCTAGTAAAATGTTTTTTTTTAGAACTAAATCTCTTTGGTTTCCGAGTAAATCGACTAATGAGAGTATTTTATTCTTTTTTCAGAGGTTTTGAAATTCTACTCTGATTCGAAAATGATTTTTACTTAGCGGATGGAAATAAATAGTCGAAATGTTGGGTGCTTCGACCAAGCAGGATAAGTATGAGGGATTATTTTATTCGAGGAAGTAATACCGGTTTGTTTTAGGTTGTTGGCAACATTGTAAAAATGCATTTTGGAGTGGTTGTGCGCTGTCCCGGGCACAACTAGGAAGGTAAGTGTTGAAATTAAATATACAGGGTGTAAAAAATGTGATGCTCACGATTTTAATGGGAGATAGTGGAGGTCAAAACATGTCAAAAAGTTTTATAAGACATATGACGAAACTTGACACATTTTTGTCCAAACGAAATCAAAGTTAAGAACTTTGGAAGCAATTATTTCTGAAAAGTTAAGCATTGAAAGCCTTCGTCTTAATCGCTTATCAGTAGGTTTATTTGGTAATAAAACAAACTAAGTTTTAAATGTTTCAATTTATAAATAAAATAATAATAATTTTTCCCCCACTTAAAAATTTAAAAACAATTGGCAACAGCGCTAACCAGAAAAGTCCTTGTGCGTGGAGTAAAGTCAGTTGTACAGGGTTATTCATTTTAAAGTAAACAGGGCTTTATTTTTGAACTTCCCTGTACTTTTTTAAAAAACGAATATAGCCATTTTCCGTAGAATTCAATAATCCAATCAGAAAAACATTTGAAACAAAAACAAAAGAGTAACAGCACGAGTGACGTATTTTTTAAATGGAATACCCCGTATATTTTTATATCAATAGATAGAGATTTTCACGAGGAATTCGGTGATATAGGGGTTGCTGGGTTTATTTCCTGCGGTTCTGCTGCAATTGTCTAAAAGCTGCATGATACTATAAGGATAGTTTCACCTGAAAAAACCTGGATGGCATAGGTCACAGGTGCTTATTTGTCAAAGTCAAGAATTTTAAAAATACGTTTATTACTTTTTGGAGTAGTTTTATAATGAGGTTTTCATCAGAAGAACGGCTTCAAATTATATTATATGCTAAAAATGATATGATATATCTATTTTTAAACCAAGCAGCAAAATTACAATAAACGGAAAAAAATAAAAATATAATACGAGGTAAAATATGGTGGTAATAAGAACACTTAATTTAAATGTTCTCTATGACCCCGTTATTTTCGAAACATTATCTATAACCCCTCCTTAGCCTTTCTAAGCTCGCCGATATTATTTGAGGTTCTTGGTTAAGACGATTAATTTCATTTACAATTTTTTCTCTCATTTCTTCCGTGTTTGTGTTCCCATTTTTGTAAACGACATTCTTCAAGTGACCCCATAGAAAAGTGTCCAAAATTGTAATATCTGGACTATTAGATGGCCATCTAATAGTGCCATAACGTCCAATCCACTGATTGTATCGGCCATTGAGATACTGCACAACTTGGCAATCAGCATGGGGCGGCGCTTCGTCTTGTTGCCAAATTATCTTGCGATACGTTTCGATTGGCAATTCTTCCAAAATGTCCTCAATATCGTTTTCAAGAAGATTGAGATATCTTTCTCCAGTTAAGGATCCCTCATAGAATATTGGCCCGACAATTCTATTGTTCACACCACACCAGAAATGAAGAGAAGACCTCCCTTGGTATTTAATCTCTTGAAATTTCCTGGGATTTTGTCTTGCTCAGCTGTGCGTATTGCGTCGGTTAAACATTCCCGATGTAGTGAACGTAGCTTCATCCGCCAAAGAATCTTTTGAAACAGGGTAGGATCGTTATCGTGTTCATGGATTAAAATTTTGGAAACAAATTGAAAGCGAAGTTCCTTTTGTTCACGTGCTAAATGCTGCACTGAAAGAACGTTTTATGGAAGATACTTAAAATATTTCAGTGTTCTCTGAACCGACGCATAGATTACTCTTCTTCTTGCAGAGCCATACCTCAAGTCTCTAACTGCGTCAGTAATTGACTTCATGGGATACAAAGTAAAATTATTTAGAATAGCTCGATCCCGGTTTCTTTTTCTCATTGTAGTCTTTTTTCTAATATGTAACTATTGTGTTTCTTCGAGGGAGACCTTCAGTTTTAAAATCCGTTTTTACTGATAAATTTCGTTGTGTTTCCCTGGCGTTTTCTCCATATTTATAATAGAGAGTTATAATTTGAAGCCGTTCTTCTGATAAAAACCTCATTATAAAACTAATCCAAAAAGTAATAAACGTATTTTTAAAATTCTTGACTTTGACAAATAAGCACCTGTGACCTGTGGCAGCCAGGTTTTTTCAGGTGAAACTATCCCTATAGTATCATGCAATTTCTAGACAATTGCAGCAGAACCGCAGGAAATAAACCCAGCAACCCCTATATCACCGAATTCCTCGTGAAAATCTCTATCTATTGATATACAAATATACGGGGTATTCATTCCATTAAAAAAAAAAACGCCATTGGTGCTATAACTCTTTTGTTTTTGTTTTAAATGTTTTTTTTTGATTGGATTATTAAATTCTACGGAAAAAAATACACGAAATGGCTAGGTAGGTGGGTAGGTAGGTTTAAAGTGAGTATACCAGATTGAGAGAGAGTTCCTACATCTTCTCTTACTCGTGTCGCTACGGGACACGAGCACAATGTGTTCTGATGTGTCCTGGTGTCCCTGTTTCCTGGAAAGTATAACGGGCAGACGATTAGATCCATCATGCCCTCCTCTCCCGGTCTAGTGACGTGGGTAGCTACCAGGTCCTTGTTACAGGAACCAGACGTTCTTTTTGAGGCCGCATCTCCGGCTTGATCCTATAAAAACGGTCCTATCCGCTTTCTGTTTAAAGCCAGGGAACCCTTTTTCCTATAAAGGCGGTTCTGTCCGCCTTCTGTCTGGATTCAGGGAACCCTTCCTAACCACCTGTTTGTTCGGGATGGATTAGCCCTTCCCCGTGAAACAGGCGCCGGTGACTTCAGGGGCACCTCACGAAACGGATTCACCCGTTTCGGTTGGCGCACCTTTGTCTGCTTGTGACCTTGGGTGGCACCTCTCGAAACGGATTTATCCGTTTCGGTCAGGGCACCTTTGTTACTTTTTTCCTATGAAAGTCCTCTGTCCTCTTTCTGTTTGGAGCTAGGAAAGTAATAGTCTACCACGACAGAGCCCTGCATTACCGCAGTAAGGCTATATAAAGGGGTAGTCATTACCCCATCTTGCCCCACTAAGTCATTTCTTAATTTTTTTGAACCTCTTATTATCCCAATTACAAAAATGTATAACACTTAATATTTATTAACAAATATGGAACGAACGAAAGAAATGGTGTGCCTTCCTTGTCTTACTCATTGTCTCTTATGGAAAATATGTTTATTTAACAAAAAAATATTAAGTGTTATACATCATTGTAATTGGGATGTTAACTGCTTCAAAAAAATGCAATAAACAATTGAGTGCCGCATTTAAAAAAATAAAGTTGATGATGATCTAACGAAAACGAAACGTCGTACAGAAAATCTCTCAACGCTGTTTTGTAGAGCTTAAGAAGTGGCCATAAGAAAGTGTCTTTTGTTTATCCATATCTCTTTAAATAACGCCAGGAAAAAATAAAAACGAAAACGATTGTTAGGCACCTAAATGCGCAACTTTGCCATAATTTAAACCAGCGGTTCCCAAACTGGGGGGCGCGCCCCCCTATTGGGGCGTAAAGCAACATTAAGGGGGGCGCGAGAGCTTAGAAAAATTAATATAAATTTTTATTTTAAAAATAACAAAAAAAAAACAGTTTAAATAAAAAAAAGAAAATTTATATATGGAAACGTCCTCTGCAAGCTTAAACATCAAATTTTTTCTCATCTCTGAAATTGGCTTTATTAATGGAGAATAGTGACGACACTGTTAAAAACGAAGAGATTACAACATATATCTCATCTAGAAAGTCTTTTCGATGAATTCCAACAATATTTTCCTAATTTATGTATATGACAATAATAAACATAAATTATCTTAAAATCCTTTTTATTTTGATATAAACATCCTTTCAGAAGAAATTGAAGAACAAGCAATCGACTGAAAACACGACTCAGTGGCGAAAAATGCCTTTAAAAATTTGGTGATTAACTACATTTTGGATAACATATCTTTCCATTTATCCTTTAATCGCAGAAATGGCTTTAAAATTTTACATACAACTCTCGAACAACTTACTTATGTAAAAAGATTTTCTATTTTAATGAAAATTAAAGCAAAAAAATGAAGCCGGCTTGAGGTTGCTAGTGACATACGCTGCGCACTTTCAAAAATAAAACCAGGAATTTCCGACCTTCTTAAGGACATGCAGCATAAGGTGGTCAACCGTCCTGCATTGCAATATTTAATAAAACTGTCCCGCAATATGTCTCTTGCATCCCGCATGTCGGTAAATTAATTAATTTATGGATAAAGCACATCTTACAAAACGAGTATTTTTGTTAATTAATTCCTTATGGACATCGAAAAACCATCACATACATTTAAACGTTATGTGCAACGCTTATTGTAAAATTTAATATGGTTGTCAAAACTTTTTTTATATACTTAACAAAAACCCTAATCTAGTTCAAAAATGTCATTCAACGTAAAAATACGATTTCAAATAATAAAATGTTGATTTAGTATTACCCAATTTTCATTAATTTTACTTCTTCTAGCTAACCCTTCCACCCCCCCCGTTGTCATCGTCATATGTCCCGCATTGACTTTTCATAAAGTTGGCCGCCTTAATGCAGCACCTTACTTCGCATTAGATTAGATAAGTGTTCAAATAATGTGTTTGTAAATAAATGCCTCTTTTTTTGGTAAAAGAAATGTTTCTCTATAGACGGAGGAAGTGGGGGGCTTGACCATTTCTTAATTTTAAAAAGGGGGCGCCATAGAAAAAAGTTTGGGAACCACTGATCTAAAAAAAAAAAAAAGTTATCAATCTTAAAAAAACACAATGTTTACCTTATTAAAGGGTAACTTTAAGTAATAATGACAGTCACGTGTCAAAGCCAGAAGAAATATGATAAGCACTTTGCAGTAAAACTTTTTTTTTGAATTGAGAACAATAATATTTTAACCCTGAATTTTGCTGAGTACGCCGTCTTACCCTCTACCCTGTATTACCCCTCTTTCCCCTAAGTCCTAGCTTTTAAATGTCACTTAAAAACGGTTGAAGATACATCACTAACCGATACGTTGTGTATCAATTATCGAACAAAGACAATAAAAGTCCAGGATTGTAGTGTTAATAAAATTTGTCCTAAGATTACATTTTGCTCACAAGATATCCCTTTACCCCTTTTATCGTCCCTATCAAGTTGAAGGGGCGTATCTCAAAAAAATAAGGTTTTTTGAGGTAAGACTGGAGAACACATTAATTTTAGGTCTATTTTTTATGGCACAAGGGCGTATCTCTTGTATGTAAAAAAAGAAAATGGTTCTTGGTTTATCCAAATGATAAATTTTAAAAATACGACAAACTGACGGATTTTGACTTACGTCCCTTGTATACTGCATTAAAAAAGGCTCAGATACGCCCAGTTTCTGTCATTTTAATTGAACCATGCGGTGCTTGAAACAAATAATCATGGTTCTAGACGATCAAAGGAAAATTATTTTTTACCAAATGGTGATTACAAGTTTTAGTGTGCAAAACAATGTTTCAAAAACACACCGAGCGTCAGCGAAAATTTTGGGTACGCACCTTTTGGGCACGTTAAAAGATGGAATTGTTGAACCCAAAAAACCGTGGAGATCAAGTACTCAATTAACACAAATGATCAACGATTAGAGAACTTACAAGGGAGCATACAAAGATTTTATGGAGTAAATTCCCCAGGAAAACGTCACGTGAGTATTTGCACCCAGACTTGACAGTAAAAACGATGTAATATAAAAAGAATAAAAACCTCAATAAGAAGCGACAATATTCGAAGTCCCAAAATTTTTAGGGGGGCTAAGCTGTTTAACTGTCATCCCGCTGCCGGCAGCTTTGCCCGGGATTACATGTTTCGTTTAGTGCTTTGTTGATTTTTATGTGCTGTTTCATTAGTTTCGTTCAGTTTTGTGGATATCTTTAAAAAAAAACACTAAATATGCATAGTAATTGTGATACTTGTAAAAATTATAGATCACAATGCGAATCTTGAGATGTTAATTCTTTGTTAATATACAGTGTGGATCAGCCAAATGGAATAAATTCAATATTACATAAATGGGGTTTTTTCGGAAAATCCGACATCCGGGGTTGGTATTTTTAATTGCGCATTTTTTTAACTGTTTATATAGGGTGTGTCATGTGACGGTGGCCAGTATCACCTTGATTAGAACACCCTGTATATTATTTAATTTTTGTTTTTTCAGCATTCTAGAATATTTTATGTACAGTGTCCTATACCTATCTTCCTGTTTCGTAAATATTAAGCGTTTTCAGGTTTACTAACTGCATCTATTGCCTTTGCATCTTACTTTCGTGTTACTTTTGTGCATATACCTAATTTGAGGCACCGTGCCGCTCGGCTGTGCGCAAAAGCGTGGAGAGTAAGAAGAATAGCTGTATAACATTTCTCTCGCGCCTTGTGCTGTTTAATTGGCGGAAGGTCTGTATACACCGCCGACAAATTAAGAGAGAGAGAGGTGAGAGGTTATACACCTATTCTTGCTTCTCTTTCGCACGATTGTTACCAAGGCTGCCTCTAGTAGGTATATGCACAAAAAGTAACTTTCAAGAAAGTGGCAAGTATGCAAGCACAATACATCTAAAAACACCTAATATTTCCAAAATAGTTAAAAATAGGAATAGAACATTGTCATGAAATATTTAGAATATTCTGAAGAATCCAAAAAATTTACTAATATACATTTTGCATTTAAATAGGAAAGTTAGTGTTGGGCCCCTATTAGATGACAAAAACCTGTAGTATTTACTAAAAAATGCGCAACCAAAATACCGATACCTTGTCCGGGTTGTTTTTGAACACGCCCCGTTATTTATTGAATTTATTCCATTTGGCCGATAAAACTGTACTATAAAGCTTACAACCCAAAAAACTTTTGGAGCGTTGCACCCTCCCGATTTGTTTATTAAATATGTTTATGATTTAACATGCTTTACAACTAAGTTTGAAGACATTTGAAATTGTAACAGGAAGTTTCACATAAACTCTGAATGAAATGGAAAGAATAGAATTTACCCACCCATGCAATGATTCCCAAAAAAATGAAAAATTATAAATAATTTATTAGGCTTAAAATTTTTTATACGATGAAATATACCAATCGGGGATCTAAAGTACCAGTCAAAGAAAAAAAACTAAAATTATATCAAAATCTAATAAATTTTATAGTCAGGTAACAAGTCGATGTAACTTTCAGATTTTGTCATTTCAATAAACTGTTTGCCTACTTTTTTTTTAAACGTCCATTTTTCATCTCATTAAACATTAAAGCTCTAATCTTGACTTTTAGCCTTTAAAAACTAAAATTGTTTATTTTAGTGATGTTTCGAGCCACCGGGATTATCAAGTTCTTCCACTCTATTCTTTCCAAAATATCTACTGAGTTTTTTTTTTAAATCATAAACCTATTTAAATTTAAAAAAGGGAAACCCCCTTTTTATTAAAGCATTTGTACATTGTATATTAATATATTCTTACTAAAAATTTTGTTGTTTTTAAATATGGGGAAATGCTAAATTATATGTTTATGTAAAAAAAAGATTAAAGTACATTAAAGTTTTTTTTTTTTTTACAGTAAATGAAAGGATATACATTTATAGTAAAGGTAAGTATTAGGGTGTATAGGTATTTTTTTACAAAAACATCCTCCACTAAATTTTTGACCCCAGAAACCCATAGAATCACATACTTTAAAATTTTTTTCTCTTTTTTTCTTTGAAATGGAGATGTACATCAAGAGTAATTAGCGAAAGCAAAAACTGTATACTATTCGTTTCAAATGTTATACAGTCAAATTAGTTAGCGTAAATGGATTACAAAATGTAATTCTGCATAGGTACCAAGATAAAACCATATATTTAACACTTATTTAAATTTATTACAATTTTGAAATAAAGATTTCTTATAATTATTACATCTGTTACACAAAATTACATAATATTTTTTTTTTTAAGAAAAATTGCAACATTTAACCCTTTGTAAACATCGCTTTGCCCAAGACAAATTTTTTCTTAAAAAAAATTAATTTTTTTTGAGAATAACCAACCCTAAAAACTACAAAATAACTACTTGAAAGGGACGATTTTCCAGACTGCAATGTATAGTTATACATATAAATTTTTCCCGTAAAATTTGAATTTTTACCTTTGGGATATTTCTCAGTGTCCCCCCCAAGCTGTTTAAGTGTCTTTTCCCGTCTACACGTGACGTCAGAAATTTGTTTCTCATATAAACCAATGCTATTGGGAACTTTATGTCGTTTCTTGGTTTATATTCTTTGGAAATATGCTATGCATTTACCTTGATGTTAAGGACTCCGCTTTTTTTTTTTATCACCCAAAAAAAGGATCATCAGTGCGAATTGTGTTTTACGTACTGACAAAAACGGGAAACTGGAAGAAACCTAACATATACTTGAAAAAGAAAAAGTTCGTGAATTATTTTATCGACGCAGGTTAGTAACTTATAATTTGATGGTATATAACATTAAGGCCTAAAGAGTGTCATTTATTTTTGTGTCATGAGGGTTTAAGAGGGGTGCTACCTGTTTATTTAAATACTTGAATTTTCTTGACGATAAAGGGATTAAAATGTTAGGTACTTTATTTTTAGACGGTTTCAGTGGCCAGAACAAAAATCTATTTGATAGCTATGTTCTGATTTTTTAGTTTCTCCGTTTTTTTCTAAAACCCTATCAAGGTCAAAATAAAGGGTATTCTCTTTAAAAGTTGCTAGAAGAAATAATTCTTACATGCTAACATCCAATGATTTTATCAATTTCAAATATTTTTCTTATGATCTTCAGATCCTTTCAGTAAGAAAAGATGACTTAGGGGAAACTGTTGCAAAAACTCCCGGGTAATGGGTAAAAAAAATTACTAAACCTTTTTTAAAAAATACTTGCAGGATGAATATAGATATATTAGCTTATAACGAACAGCCCTTAATGTCTCTTCTTTACCACCTAATTTACATCATTCCACTGGTTCAAAAATATCTACTAAAAATATAAAGATTTAATGGACTTATGTAATGGATCCAGGCCAATATTAAAACTCAAAAAACATGTTACCACATTAACAGCTTAATATAAAATTTTATTTTACTTTTTGTTTATATTAAAACTACATTTTACTATGAATAAATTAATTTTTTTATGTTAAAAGTAAAGCTTTAAGTGCTTTAAAGTATGTACTTGCGGTTTTTCATAGCAAACTTTATTTTAGTTTTTGTTGGCTTTTAGAGTTATTGGCTTTATTCAAAAACATATATTTTACGTATGTATAATTTAAATACTGTTTTCTTCTTTTATTAAGAAGAAAGTTTGTATCTAAAGTAATTTTACTTGTGTTTTTCGAGGCGTAAGTATACATTTTTATTTACAAAAAATTCCAGTATAAATGGGCGTATCTCTTTAAGGGTTGATTTTTTACCTGGTATCTAGGGCCAAATGTGTTTAACTTATAATTTAAATTCTATAAGTACATGTCTTACTTTATATAAAGTGTGTTTAATTTAACTAACTTTTTTTGTTTTTATTTCCAAAGGGTTTTAAAAAAAATTTTATTTCAAAGTCAATTTTCTCAACTTGATGGGGACGTTATATTCTATTTATTTATGTCTTTTACTATAATTTAGGAAGTTAGCATATAGGTTTACCTATTATTGAAATACCATGTTAAGAATAAAGTGCGCTCATTTTTATTATCCATCAACGTTTATTTATTGGATTACCAAATAAAATTAAATACATTTATAACAACAATAAATTAGGTACGTTAATTTTCTTTACATTAACTAACATATGTATGGTTGTAATTTGAAGAAAAAAATCATTTAACAATACTATCATTAAATAAATTATTTAAATATTTCATAAAATTCTCTTTGTTTACTTTAATAAAAATATTTACACGAGATTTCTGTAAGTAATTGTTAATTTAAAAAAATAATCTTACTTGACTTGGGCGCCCAAATATAAGATGAGAAATTAAATAGGACAAAAGTTAATTCTTTAGGATGGAAAAATATTTTGATTTATAGGGTTTTAAGTATAACAAAAAAAAACAAATTTTAAAAAATTCAGTCAAAAATACTGGTTCGTATTTAACAATAAAGTTGATGATGAATGCCCGCATTGACGAAACGTCGGATTCAAAAGTTATTGGCGACATCTTCTGCTTATTAAAAGAGTGTTAAAAATACGGTAATTATTTGAAAGTGCGGTCCACCCTATTTTTGGCTATAAAAAATCGAAAAATTGAGATTTATAATAATTTTTTTTTCAATTTAGTTTGTTTTTATGGCGCATTTATGATAAAAATTAGACTAATTCTAAAAAATCAAGATTTAGGTGACTTTTTGGTCTTTAGAAACCAAAAAAAAACAAAATTATAAATTTTTAATCTTTTTAAAGAATTTTTTTTTCTCGCTTAATAAGGATATTGTCGTATTTTTTTTCGAAACGTACATGTCTAATCCATTGTCTCTTATAAAAAATATTTTTATTTAACAAAAAAAAATATCAAGTGTTATACAGCATTGTAATTGGGATTAAAACTGCTTCAAAAAATCCAGTAATCAATCGAGACCTTATTTAAAAAGTTGATGACGGTTTAGGGGAAAAAAACGTCTAAAAAATTTTTTGATTTCACCAATAAATGGGCGCAAAGGTTTCAATGATAATGAAATTTTTTAAATTTTTTTTTTTACTTTTGAAATAAAATCGTGAAAAAAATAAAAAAAAAAATTTGGGGAAATTTTTTAGTTTTTCCGCCATATTTCTGGAAGTACAAAATATAACTTCAATTTATAATATATATATATATATATATATATATATATATATATATATATATATATATATATATATATATATATATATATATATATATATATATATATATATATATATATATATATATATATATATATATATATATATATATATATATATATATATATATATATATATATATAAGGGAGAGTAGTCAGACTGACTAGTTAAAAAAAAAATATCGAAACCTAAAAACCTTAAAAGATTTAACTCACCAAAGTGGTTGTTTGGGGAAACAAGCAATATCCATGCGGATAATCAAGATGATTCCATTGTATATTAAAAACTACATCTTTAAGGGGAAAATTTAATTTAAAAATTTAAAAGGGGGAGAACGATGAGAACACGGAAAAAGCGCGGTTAAAGTTCTGACACCCGGGTGACGAATGTATAAAACTATCTGAATGAATCCACGACATTCGTACTGAAAACTTCGATTAGAGGGATGCGAGATTAATGACATGGGGGAAAGAAAGAGACATATCTTGTTAACAGCGCAGGATCTATATAATAATCTAGGAACTGTTCCACAGTACAGTACCGACTGAGTAAATTTATAGCATTTTTAATTTTAATTTTAAGAGATTTAGTATTAAAAATATGCCAAGACCCGTGGAAAAATGAAACACCCCAATTTTCCCGTCATTTTCCCTTGTTCATGGTTTTACTTTTTGTTATAGTATAAAACTATAATTTTAAAGAAAACAGGTGTGTGACTACGAAAAAAACAAAGGAAAACCCTTTCCAAAAGTCAAGGGAAAAAACAAACTATGAAGAATTTTGAAAAATTATTGTCAGGGCTGAAGTCAAATTAATAGATTTTTCTGTTCTCCCTAATAAATAACTGTAAATGCCAAGATCTGGAATGTCATTTTTTTTATTAGAAGTTGGATTCCAGATTTATATGGACCATTTCTTTGGAAAAGTCTTTTTTGATTGAAGAATTTCTAAGATCTCAGCATGATCCCATCAATTTGGGATCATCCCAAACATTCCCCCCCCAAAGCACAGAATGAACACTCCTACAATCACTTTTTTGGGGAAATGGTGCCTTTTTAAATTTTTAGATGTTTAACATAAGAAAGCTTTTTTCGGTATTTTATATACAATGCCAAACCTTTCTTCATCTGTCAGGGGATTTGTTTTTGAATAAATTTGAGAAACAGTTTTAATTGTCTTTTTTTATCTTAATATCTGATTGTTTAAAAATGTTATTAATTTATCTGTTAGTTTTCAAAAATTTTGGTAAAAAAAAATACATTTGTGTTTGTGGGGTTATTTTCATTTAAATTGCTGATATTGGTGTTGTTTGGTTATTATATATGAAGATAAATTAAATTTTTGAAGGTCTGTCTATGATTTTCTGGTATTCTATTGTGTTGGGAAAATTTTTTAAAAAAAGCCGGGTAAGAATTCTCCAACAAAATGCCTTTAAGTTGTTTTAGAGCTTTATCCCTGTATTGAGGGTGAGTTAGTTTGACTGCTCTGTTTTTCATTCCTAGGATGAGGTTTATTTTAGTCTTAACGATGGTAGGAAAATATTAATAAACCGATTGGAACAATACGGTTTTCGGTGCACAGGATGTTATCCTGATTCCTAGTTACCAACATGTCTGTGCAGTGGTGGTATGAATAAGAAGAAAAAGTGCGGTAGAAAGGAACAGAATTGTCTGTCTCTTCCTCCACAGTCAACTGCATGTGGATCAAATGTGCTAAATAGCTCAAGAGCTATCTCTATTCTACCTTTTGGTACTGCTAAAAGTAAGTCATCGACATACCTCTTAACAAATGGAATGTGGAAAGGCATATGTTGCAGACAATCCTTAACCAGATCATCAAGTACATAGTTGGATCAAAATGGGAGAGATTTTTGAACCCATTCTGGGTACCAAAAATTTGTTTATAGTATGAACCATTAAAAATTAAAATATTTGAGTCAAAAATAAATGTTAAAAATATTTTCAAATTGATCCAGAGTTAAATTACAATATTGTGAAATTTCTTCCCAATGATTTTGTATACTTAAAATAATAGATTGTAAAGAAAGGTTAGTGAATAGCTTAAACTACATCAAAAACTGACCAAACATAATCGTTTGGTAATTGAAAATTGTTTATAAATTGACTAAATGAAAAAGAGTCCCCAATATAATAATCATTGTTCGTATTATAAGCTTCAGTGAGAATGTCAGTTAGATATTTAGCTATGAACTATTAGGGGCTGGCTTAACGAGGAAACAATAGGCCTCATTGATAGTGTGGGTTTATGTATTTTTGGTAAAGTATAAACCTAGGTGACGGTAAGTTCCTTTCTTAGACATGTTATAACTAGGAATCAGGATAATATCCTAAAAGTAAACTGAAGGAAAATTAAAAACCGTGTATTGTTCCACCGGTTTATTAGCTATTTTTCCTACCATCCGATTAAGACTAAAATAAACCTCATCCTAGGAATGAAAACAGAGCAGTCAAACTAACTCACCCTCAGAACTACAGGGATAAAGCTCTAAAACAACTTAAAAGGCATTTTGTTGGAGAATTCTTACCCGGAAAACTTATTAATAAATTTCTCTTTAGTACACAATATGCACACCAGAAAACATCATAGACAGACCTTCACAACCATTAACTTTATCTTCATATATAACTAACTCAAACAACACCAATATCAGCAATTTAAATGAAAATAACTCACAAACACAAATGTATTTTCTTACCATATATTGAAACACTAACAGATAAATTAACTAACATTTTTAAAAACAATCAGATATTAAGATAGCGAAAGACAAACTTTAAAACTGTTTCTCAAATTTATTCTAAAACTAAATCTCCCCTGACAGATGAAGAAAGGTTTGCATTGTATATAAAATACCATGTAAAAATTGTAACAAGTCATATGTTGGACAGACATCTAGAAATTCTAAAAGGTCAGATCACTCCCACAAAAGTGATTGTAGGCGAGGTGTTCATTCGTGTGCTTTAGCGGAACATGTCTTGGTTGATGATCACCAAATTGACTGGGATCATGCTGAGATCTTAGAAATGTCAATTCATATCATAAAAGACTTTTCCTAGAAAATGGTCCATATAAATCTGGAATCCAACGTTCTCAATAAGAAAAGTGACATTTCAGATCTTAGCACTAAGCTTACAGTTATTTATTACGGTTAGAACAAGAAAATATCGTAGCTTAATTGACTGTCCAGCTCCTGACGAATAATTCTTTCTAAAATTTCATAGTTTGTGTTTTCCTTGACGTTTGGGAGACGGTGTTTGTTTTCTTTCTGTAGTCATTTTCACACCTGTTTTCTTCTAAAATTATAGTTTTATACTATAACAAAAAAGTCAAACCATGAACAAAGGAAAATGACAGGAAGTGCTGGGTGTTTCACTGTTTTCCACGGGTCTTGGCATACTTTTAATACTAAATCTCTTAAAATTAAAATTAAAAATAGCATTAATAAATTTACTCAGTCAGGTACCTTCCGTACTGTGGAAACAGTTCCTAGATTATTATATAGATCCTGCGCTGTAAAAATAACAAGATATGTCTCTTTCTTTCACATGCGTCATTAATCTCGCATCCCTCTCTAATCGAAGTTTTCGAGTAACGAATGTCAAATTCATTCAGATAGTTTTATACATTCGATCACGCTGTCAGAACTTTTAACCGCGCTTTTCCACGTGTTCTCATCCCGGTTCTCCTTTAAGTTTTTAAATTAAATTTTTTCCCCTTAAAGATGTAGCTTTGAATATACATATGGAGATACATCTTGATTATCCGCATGGATATTGCTTGTTTCACATAGCAACCACTTTGGTGAGTTAAATCTTTTTAAGGCTTTTTAGGTTAGTTTTTCTGAATTGTAAAAACTTTATTTTTAGTTAGTCCTGAGGAAGGGAGAAAATAATAAACTCGAAAGCTTGACAAAACAGAAAAGGGTTTCATTACTAAACTAGGCCAACAATCCTTTTTCAATAATTTAAAAAAAAAGACTGCTACACCCACTACTCTAGTTTATATATATATATATATATATATATATATATATATATATATATATATATATATATATATATATATATATATATATATATATATATATATATTAGGTGGCCCACCCCATTCTCCTCGGTTTTTCTACGAGAAATGAAAAGAGTTGGGGGAAAACTTTAGCATATTTTAAAAATATTTTGAAATATACAGGGTGACCCAAAAAAAGTACAAATCAAGGTTATATTTTTTCTTATGGAACAACCCATATTTTTTATATTTTTAGGTACTATAGACCAAATAAAGGTGAGTTATTGTTATATTTCCTATACCTAAAACTGACCAAGCTTATAGGTTTCAGTAAGAGTTAGACCATAATTTAAAAATTGTTTAAGAATCTGGTAACATATAACGAGCTGCTCGTAATTAAATTTATTGCTTAGCTCAAGGTTTAAGTTAACTATCACATGTTTTACCTTAATATTATACAGAGGTTAAAAAATTGCCTCAAAGTTTGGACATACATTTTGTTAAATAACTTCCTTAAGTTAAATGGAACACCCTGTATTTAGTGGTCTATTTTGACGCGGAATTAAATTCCCTTTAAACCCATATTGGGGTTTCCTATACCTATCTCTTCTGTTTGTTTTTTCAGGTACTTTTCGAAAAAAAATACGACGATAATCTTAAAAAGCGAAAAAATTTCGTTGAGAAACCTATGAACATCATTTTTGGCACTTTTATTAGCTAAAAAGTCAAATAAACTTTAATTTTTCGTGGGCGAACTATTTTAAAATAAAAAGAAATCCGATATCTTAATTTTTCGATTTCAAATAGCCAAAAACAATTACCAAAAAAAAAACAGTCATTAAGTACCATTTTCGCGACTTGAAATCTTGTCTTTTAGTTGGGCCACCCTGTAGTTACATTATTGTTTTTTTACATTAGGTAACATCTTTGGTAAGAAGACACTTCAAATTCAATTAATTTCTTTTACATATTATCTGGAAACCTATTTTAACCATTTCTTTTTAAACTAACACTGAATATCCATTCAATCCTAACTGGTCTCTAACTCTTTATTATCTAATCACGGGGTTCTGGATAAAATTGAATCAGTTGTTTGGATAGTTGTTCAGCTTGTTCTAGAGAACCACGCAGCAAGGACTCTTCTGACAGTCTATCCACCTAGAACAGAGATTAATGTTAGGCGTTAACCAGTTGCGTGAGGCTGGTCCCAGAAAATATTTGTTCGCACGCTGGTGGACGGCAGCGTATTCGAGATCAGTTGAAATTACCGCTCTGAAATGGGCCAGGGTGGGACCGCACCTGAATTCAAAAGCGATGCCTGTGAATTTTACAGTACAACCACCTCGATCTTTAAAGTCGAGATGTATCTGCTCGATCACTTGCACGTTTCCGTCTGTATTTCGAATGAGCGCCGGTTTAACAACCATTGTTGAGAAAGTTTCATATATCTTGAAAATACTTGGCTTGTTGTTTTGAGCATAACCGCATGAAAAACCGCACAGGCTTTATAGCTAAACACGCCCGAATAAGCTTGTACCGTATCTCGATAGTCCAGCTTAATTAGACCAAAGCAGGTTTATATAACACAGTTCAAAACTATAGTGCTACAAGAATATAAACATAAATTGTTATTACAAAACCTCTAATTTAGGTTAAATAATATTTTCATCTAATGACTTTTACGAGTTATAATCAAAAGCGAATTTTAAGGGTATACCTTGAAAAAACCTGGTACCTGATTTTGATTATAACTCGTAAAGTATTGCATTTAGACGAAAATATTTTATAACCTAAATTAAAGATTTTAAAAAAATACATAATTTATGTCATGTAATATTTCTTGTAGCTTTTATAGTTTTGTGATATTATCAATATGTCTTTCTATTCAAATATTAGTAAGGAACAAGATATCGAGTGCGGTTTTCGTGAGCTTGTTTAGGCATTATTTAGGCTACTTTTTTCATAAAGAAAAATTATACCAATGCATTTAATTTTTTGAGAAAATTAACCATTTCTGTCAGAATGTCGAAGAAAAGCCTTCAGCGTGGACGCGTAAAACTAACAAACTTTAAATATTTTAAGATATATAGTCCAAGAATAGCTCTTCTTTCAACTAGCCCAAGTTTGTTAAAATCGGCTCAGCCGTTTCTGAAGATACAGGGCGTGTTGACGGAACCTTTGGAATACTTCAATTCCAATTTCTATTTTTAGAGATACAGCAAAAATTGTCAAACAAAAAAGGTTTAGATTATCCTCGACTTTAAAGATCAGGTATTTTTTGTTGGGTTAATAGCAAATTCACAGAAACATCACTTCCTTTAGATTCAAGATTGCAGTTTCGCCCTAGCGGCCATTTCAGAAACTTCTGTGTCAATTTCCATTATTTCTCTTGACTACTTTACAAACAATATTTTTTCCCAACGCTGTGCGATAAATATTTCTGAGATACAGCCGGCCTCCTTCTAGAAGGTTGTACACACCCTGTATTTAACTAACAAAAGAAAATCATGCTTATGCTTATTTAAAATACGTATATTTATGTCCGCACCCAAAATTTAAGCACCCAAAGAACTAAGCAGGAAAACAGAACATTTAAGCAAAATCACAATACTTCCCTCCTGCCGGGTCGATAACAACTCCCCAGCTTCGGTAATGAGCAGTTCTCCAGCTGCGATGTCCTTAAAATGTGAATTCCGTATTCGAAGTACGTCGGCCGCTCCACAAGCTACCATACCTAGATTCAGGGCTGCAGAACCAATATTTCAATCTAAAATAAAACAAAGTACTGTAATTGTCTCGAAAGTTGTTTTCCGATTTTGACCAAATTAGTTTTGGGCAGCTAATTACGAATCGTAATTTTTTTTTATAACGTTGCTGACATATTCATCATCAAAGTTGAAAATCTAACCCCATTTTTATCTATCTCTCCCTCTTTTTACAACAGTATTCCTTTATTTGTGAATTGGCACAATAATATTTCACACGTTATTAAAAACTTAGTTTTATATTTATTTATTACCTTTTCCATTTAATTGCGAACCTCCACTTTCTCACACGCCCCAACGGCTGCAACCATGTATACACTAGGATTTTATAAACAAATATGGTTGCTGCTTTAACTTTGAAAGTTGCATTTTAATGGAAAAAGGTGTAAAATAAATAAAAATGGTTTAAAGGTGTTATAAAATATTGGTAAATTTTATAAAATTAAGAATTGTGTAAAAAAAGAAGGGGGAATATAGTGAAATGAGGTTAGTTTGATTTTCAACTTTGATGATGAATATCTCGAAACGAAAGTTGCCGAAAAATTATTTGGTTTTTTATCAACATTTGATTAAATTTTGGGTAAATGGGCCGACGATCGGATTCCCTGGGGTTTTTTGAGTTATAACGCCTTTTCAACCTAACCTGCAAAACTTCCTAAATTCTCCTTTTTAAAAAACTAATTATTTCCCAAAGGGAAAATTTTATGGAAAAACTTGTTATTTTACAAGATTTTAAATTTTACCTTCATTTAAAAATTTTTTTAAATTTAAAAACACAAGCACTTCTCAAAAATATTATTTTTAATTTTTTTAAAAAATGTCAAAAGACTGTTTTATGTTGGTCGCCATGGACCCGCAAACAATTGAATGGCCTACTTAATAAATTTAAATTATTTGTATTTGCGCGAATTAAATTTAAAAGCGCATTCAATTTTTTCCGCGGTCCCGAGGTACAACATAAAAGTCTAAAATACCTAGACAATTTTTTGGGCATTTATTAAAGAAACATATTATTTTTTTTAAAAAGCGTTTGTTGTTTTTTTTTTATTAAAAATAATTGTTAAAAAAAGGGGAAAATTAAATTTATCGTATAAAATAATAATGTATTAATAAAATCTACCATTTTGGGTGTAATCAGTTTAAGAAGGAGGAATTTAGGAGTGAAAAGAGGTTAGTTCGAGTGGGGCGTTAAATAAAAACTAGCAATCCGGCAAAATTTGACTTCAGGAAATACGTAAAAACCCGTATACAAAATTTCAATAAAACACCCGTGGCCCGGTAAAAAAAAATTCCCAAATTTTTTTTTCAGTTTTGTAATCAGCGGGCCCCAAACCCCTGTAAGCCAAATTTGGTCAAAATCGGAGAGGAGGCAACTTTGAGACAATTACCAAAGTACAGGGTCTTGATTATATTTCGTGGCTTTTTGGGGCCTTTATTTAAAGACAGAAAAATGTTTATATAAAAATTGTAGGATTTTTTCCATATTATCTTTTGAAATTATCAGTAAACAAATATAGCAATAAAAAAATGGAAAAATATAGACAACTTTAACTTTTTTAAATGAAACACCCTGTATATTATGTGCTACAACAAAAGATCTTTTTTATTAAGTTCAGATGCCGCAGCCGAGATAATATTTCAGGATTTTCTAAAATTAATAAAAGTATTTAGTGCAAATAATCCAATAAAAAAAGTATAATTATCCTGAAAAAACAAGGATATCCAAAACTTTGTTTTCATGTCGTGCTGCAGTCCTTTTCTTTATTTGAAAGCTTTTTCCTTCAATAAACTTTCTTACTATGTATTTAATAGTCTCTATAGATGGTACCCGTTGTTAAGGATATACTAAGTAATATTCCTTTTGCACTGTCGTCACATTATTATTCTTACCATAAAAAAGACGCATAATAGAGATTTTTTGTTTATCTGAATAGCTCATTGACAAAAAAGCAATACCAATACGTCCAATTTATTAAAACAATTTTATTGTTTTTATAGCTTCAGAAGCCACGTAAAAATAAGCAAAGACCTTATACATTCGCTGGCATATTTTCACCCCAGAAGAATAGTCACAAAAAAAGGAAATCAGTCTTACCCGTGCACTTGTGGCATTAATATTTGCTGGTTCTCCAAAATAACCTTCCTCCTATCCGGATCTCTACTGGTCCCAAATTTCCCTCATTATAAGCGCCTCCCAGGTTTTTGTCCCAGCAACACTGATTTTCTCTCCGTTAAAAACGCCCTGCTTTCCGCGCCGTAAAAAGCTGTTCAGCATGGGATTGTACACAATTCCGATTACCGGTAGTTTATCGATAAACAAGGCTATTGAATGCAAGAGTGCGGAAAGAGGTACAAAAATTTATTGTACCATCTACAGGATCTATGATCCAAGTCGGGGGGTCTGGGGAGGTCACATGAGCGCCGCTTGAAACGCTTTCTTCGCCAATAACTTGTGGTCCGGGAATGACTTGATAATCCATGTTAGTAGTCTCTCTACTTCCGATCGGTTTTTTGGTGACGAAATCTATCGCTCCGATTTGGTGTCGACCTTTTTGTTCTTGAAGATGTACGTTTTTATTAGCTGCAAGTAAAAACTGAAACCTTTAAAAACCATTAACTTAACCTAAATTTTCGGCCCCAGCTTACCTGACCGCAGTTCTGAGTTAATTTTAGCACTACGTTATAAAATCGTCTAAATCTTGCGTTTTTTCCGGGGCATTTTTTACGCTCGTCTCAAATTCAATCGGCCTTCCGTAAAGAACAATGTTTTTTCTGTGTCCTTGTTTCTATAAAGTTCTCAATAAATCTTTATTTGGCCAGGCTTTCGCGCAATCTCGCGGTTTTATTTTAAGGGGGGTTTGGGAAGAGATTAGCTAACAAATTTTTAATAAATGGGGGAACATAACGAAGATAACAAACTTGAGCTTATCAGGTTAAAACAATAATTATTCGACAATTTTTTTTTTCGTGTTTTTTTCCCCAAAAAATACCCGTGTTGATTTTAAAAAAATAAAAATACATTGGAGCCCTAATAACAGACAACCAAGTATACTATTCACTTTATACCTGGTTGCTTTTTATAAGGAAGACTTTATAACCAAAAAATAACGTGTTTACGTAATTATCCCTTTAGAGCTTCGATCATAACCTTCTAAAAGAACCCTGCAGTGCGAACACGCACGCGAGAGAAAAATTTCGTATAGAGCGTAGTTCAATTTAAAAGCTTTTCGGGAAAATTGTTCTGATTGGTCGATTTCAAATGTGTCAATTGTAGGAGCTCTTATTCTTAAGTTTTTGCGATCGCAATATTTAAAATCTAGGGGGGGGGGAAAATTGACGGATTCTTATTGGGCGACTTAAAATATGTCGGTTGTCCCAAAAGAAGTCACTTTTTTGCGTTTCGTAAAATTTGAAATGTGAGAAGCGGAAAATTGCTTTAATTTAAGATTTTGCGAATTCCGCAAAAAATTAAGACCCCCAGCATGCGTATTGAAAATAGATACTGTTTGATTTTGGCGTTGCTCAAAGATTAAGTTACTACGGTTCAATCTTTGGGGGCCATGTAATATTATATATATATATATATATATATATATATATATATATATATATATATATATATATTTTTAAAATTAAGAAAATGATCATACGGGATTTTTTTTTATTAATAGCTGTTTTCGGAATTTGATTTTGGCATCAATTTCGCCGATCGAGAAAAAATTTAAAAAAAATAATAATCACGTGATTCGCAATTGTAAAATTTTAAATTTTTTTTCCCAAAAAAATTAAAAAGGGGGATTTCTCAAAATATAAAAAAGCATTAAAAAATTTTTTTCAAATGCAATTTTTAGCCTAGCAAATTTATGATAAGACAATTTAGTTTTTTGCCCTTTTTTTGAAATTACCACTGTTGAAAAATAAGACTTAACGAAACCCTATAAAAAACTTATTTTTGAGAATGTTTTATTCCGACATTTTCTTTAAAGTTGCCCGATTAAATGGTTGTTCTACAAATCCAAATGGGGTTATTAAAATTTTCCTAGTGATGAAAATTTTATTTTTTTTTGCCCCTGAAAATAATCCATAAAATAATTATTTTTTTAAAGTATTTGTTAAAAGTAATACATTTTTTAATTAAGCAAAATAACATACATATAAAGTTTGCTTTAAAGTAAAAAATACATTTTTTTTAATTCACGAAAGTTTTTAATAGTTTCAACGATTTTTTTTAAAAAATTTTTATTAAAATTTGTTATAAAGCTATGTTAAGAAATAAGTCAAAATAGATTTTATTATTCAAGGCAGTATTCAAAAATTAATTAATTGCCGCCCTGATGCAAAAAAATTGGGCCAAAAAAAATGAAAAAAAAGATCAAGGCTTTTTTTAATAATGACAGACAAAAGCTTTGTTTATCATAGACTTTAATTAATACTGCAATTAAATTTAAAAAAGAAATTTACAGGAAAAAAATTTAAATTGATTAATATGGGGAAAACAAAGTCATCGAAGCCAATATTTTTTAAAGAAAGGGATCCAGGGAAAAAAGGCAAAAAAGCACTGAAAAGGATTAGGCAAAAATTTTAAAACAACTGGATCTGGAAAATTATTTTAAAAATTTCCAACCATAAACATAGGGAAAAAGTCCAATTAAAAGGTGCCTAGATGTTGTGGAACATAAATAATTAGACATGGTTTTTTTTGCAGAATGATGCAAAAAGAGAAGGGGAAGGAAAATTTTTTAAAAAAATTTTAAATTATAAATAAATTTTAAAAACTCTTAAGGCGGATTTTACATACGGGGGTTTTTAAAAAAGGGAAAGAAGAAGATGGTCCTTTTCCCCTTTTACGCCAGGGGCCGACGAGGCCACTTTCACTTCAAAGGCTTGAAACTTCAAAAGGATGGGGGCTCAAAAAAAAATCCTTTTTTTAATAGAATGAGGGAAGATTTTTAAAAAAATGATGGGCGGTGTTTTTAAAAGATCAAGTTTTTGGTCCTTATTTTTTAATAATTTAAATTTGAAAGAGACCTACGTTCCCAAAGATCCCGAAATTTTAAAAAATGCCTATTTAAATAAGGCAAATTTGGACCAGGGACGGCTCCCCCTCCATAATAAAAACAGTTTAGGAACGCCTCTGAAATATTTAGGGAAAATAATTTGGGAAAATGGAGAAAATCCGGCAGTCCCGATTAAACCCCACTTGATTTTTTCTTTTTTGGGGGGTTTCCTAAAAAAAAAGACAAACAAAGACCCTTTTGAGGTTGATATTTTAAACGGGGATTAAAACGCATTTGAATAACCCCCTTTGATCGAAACTCCCTTAAAGATGGAAGAAGAACAAAATTTGATTGAACGCAATGCGGGCCACAGAAATGTAATTTTTAAAATTTTTAAATTAAAAATGTTTTTTTTTTTAATATTAAATACCAAAATGGTTTTTTAATAATTAAAAAATTTAAATTTTATAGGAATTAAAAAAAGTTTTTTTTAAAAAAAATTTGACTCTTTTTAATTTAAAATCTCTTCCTAAATTTAATTTTACATTTTTTGACAAAACGTTTTCAAAAAAAGCATTTTAGAAGTACCTTTACAAAAAAAATAAATAAATTTGTATCAATGGACCAAATTCAAAATCATTTGATTTTGTGAAAAAAAACTTTCATGGGCGCACTTTAAAGGGAAAATGTCTTTTAAAAGAACAAAACCGAAGTTTTAGAGGGCTTTTAGTCATTTTGCAACATTATTAAAACGGACAAAAAATCAAAATTGCTTTTACAACTGAAATTTAAAGTATTTAAAAATTTCTTAGAAAATTTTCCATAAATTTTTTTTTATTTTTAAATAAAATTTCAGAATTTTTTAAAAAAATTTGACAGAAAGCGAATACGGGCCATTATTTTCTAATTTTCATTCGACGAGCGAAATTGGGGCCAGTCAAAAATTTATTAATCCAATTAAAAATTAGTGGGACTTTACTGGTCACACTGTATTATATATATATATATATATATATATATATATATATATATATATATATATATATAAACGGCCTTGCCCGCAAAAAAACCCCGCTTCTTATGAGAGCGTTGTTTTAAAGTTCAAAATACAAATTCTGTTTTTTATGTTTTTTGGCGGCATTGATGGAACGAGAAATAAAGGATCGTGTGCTTTTAAAGTTCTAAAATAAAGAAAACTAGGGTTTTTTTTTGATAAAATCATAATCTTATAGAAAACACCTTATTTCAGGGATAACCTTTTATTCTCTCATATTTTTTAAAAGGGCACATATGCAGTTGTGATTTCAAGTAAAAATAAAATTTAATTTCAGCATATTCCACTGATTCACCCTTTACTGTACAAAAAGCAAGAGAAAAGATAAAAACAAAATATATCTTCTTTTTGCTCCAACGTGCAAAATTGGTCGGGGAAAAAAATCCCTTGACAATCAGCACGAGGTGGATATATACCCTTCTCACCACCAATGAGACGTAGAACGAGGGGGAAAAGGGTTATACTGTAATTCTTCTGTCGCCTTTTTTTGCTGCCTAGTGAAGGCTTCCCTAAAGTATATGTCAGTTAAAATAAGTTGTGATCATTAAGGGCTTTTTATTTTTATTTTTGTTATTTGCCCGTATAAAGACTTTGGGAATTATATTCTATTTTTTGTTGTTGTTTGTTTTAATAAATCCACCTTATAAGATGCAATTATGAAGGTCAGTAAATGCAATACCCTTCTTCACCAGTAAAAATTTTCAACTTGATCCATATTATTCACTGACCCAAAGCATTTTATGTATTTTTCAGGAAAATCCTAAAATCCAGTAACCTATAAATACCAAGAAGGGGGATAAATTTTGCGAATTGAATTGTAAATCGCATTTCGCAAGCTTATCAACTACGCTTTATTCTGTGGATATAGTTAGTTCAACCGATGTCAGCGATGACTGTTTTTTTTTGGCACTAAATCTAGCCTCGAAATATAAAAAAAAAGATTAAAAATACGTCATTACTTAAAAATACATGTCACCATTTTGACTAACGTTACACGCAAAAGGAACCACCGCTGTAAGAAATTTTTATTTATTCAGCCAATAGGAACAGAGTACAAAAATATATATTATCATGTTTACCTAAATGTGTTCACACATAAAAATATTTTCTGTTATTACGTTCCGATTGGACATCCAAATCCCAAAAAAAGGTCAAGGGTTCACAAAATACGAAAAAAAAAGAGTGTTTGATAGTTGAATGTTTGTGTTACACAACATCATTTCGACGCATTTTTTTGGCAAAAATACATGTTTCAAGTAAACAAAAATTACAAATCCCCCCAAAAAAATTTTTTTAAAAATAAAATGGGGCAATATAAATTTGGTCGTCGTTCGATGGTAAGAATTGTATTTTTACTTCTTTTTGCGATGAGATGGTATTGTAATAGCGAAAAACTTCTCAATATTTTTGCAAATCTTAAAGACCTTTAATGATTTGGTGAATATAATGATTTTTTTAGTATGTTTCAAAATTTAAAACATTTTGGCGAATTGTATCATTTTATTTACTTATACATAAAAAATTATTTCCTTTAGTGATGAGGAAGCAAGAAACAAGACCGACTAAACTTGGTCTTGGTCTTGCAAGTCTGGTCTGTCTGTCTTGCAAGCCCAAAAAAGGTCTTGGTCTTGGTTTGTCTTGCTGCAAGAGTCTTGCTGGTCTTGCTTTTTTTTTTAATAATTTAACCAACTTTAATAAAATATATATATATATATATATATATATATATATATATATATATATATATATATATATATATATATATATATATATATATATATATATATATATATATATATATATATATATATATATATATATATATATATATATATATATATATATAATATACAGTAAAAGGCAGTATCAGTGAACATAGGAGGCTCCTGGACGTTTTTGGGATGAACCCAATTTAAAATACCAATAATAATTTTGTGGTTTGCATTTCAATTTCCGTCTCGTTTCCTTAGTTGGCTTTTTTTTTGGTTGGGACTGGTGGGGAATCGGTGATAAATTCGGAAGAATTATCTGCCCAGTTTAGTTGTGTACTACGTTTTTATTTTCAGTTAGAGGAAGCAGTTTTGTGGCAAGTAACAAGAGCCTAGCTAGCGTCAACCGACTTCGATCTGTTTTTTTTATAAGCCATAAATTTAAAATTAGTTGTTTACGAGACCGCAACGTTTGCTGCGGTCTTAAAAACCAAACATTTTTCCCTTTTTTAAATAAAATAATTTTTTCTAATAAATAATGAAACGTAGAAGATATTCTTAAGAAAATAATTTAATGTGCATTCATAAAATATACAAAAAAAACTCTTTCAAGTTATCAAAGATGCTCAAATAAACCACCTTCTTGAGCCACAAAATTACCAAGATTGTCATAAAAACGCCTTCTGATATTTGCTAGAATGTTAAGGTAATAATCCTAAAAGAATTTTTAATTTGTAATTGTAATTTTTGTAGATTAATAGCCCTATTCTCCTGGAAACCAAAAATTTTCTGATTTTACGTGACCCCAGAGAAAAAATCGTTGGGTGAGACCATGAAGTGGAAATGTCGATTTATCAGTAAAAACAATGTTTCTTATAAATGCATTGTTATTTTTCATTTCCATTACAGTTTTAAAAAATTGTATTTGTCTAAAATGATCATCAGGGTTAATTTCGGGGGTTTTTTTCTTACTTTGTAGGAGCGGTATAAATTTTTTTCAGCACTTTTCCCCACTGATCTTTTGCACAAATCAACCTGTTCTGCAATTGTATTAATGGAAACTGTAGGTTTTTAATAACACTTGTCACTACCATTAATTTCTTTTCATTTTCCTTTCCTGGTTTTTTTCTGGGGCACTATCATGTTTATGTTTTCTTGGAGTTAAACAACCAAATGTCAGAAAGTTTTTAATGACTCGGAAATAGTGGAAATCGTGGGAGTCGGCTTAGTTATAAATAAATTAATAAATAATTCCTAATTTCCCCTAACAGGATTTCCGGTGATCCCATTCAAATATTTTAATTTTTCTCTTTCAGTTCGTAAACATCCATTACTAATAATAATTATTTTATTAAAAAAACTTTTTGGTCGTAAATATTCGACACTGTACAACTATTGCTGTCGGCGTTCGATACTAAAAAAAAAATTATTTGAAGGGAAATTTAAACGATGAATTGGGTTTTTGGCTTGGAAGATTTTTGTCATAGAAATCTGGGGCCGTTTTTATAATAAAATTAATAATTTATTTATATTTTTTATTATATATTTTTAATACTTTCAAATAAATAAAGATGGAGACTATATTTTTGTTTTAAAATTTTAAAATATACCAATTTTAAGCTTACATGTAAATTTAAATTATTTGTTTAAAAGGATATTTTAAATGTAGGGTTTATTTATTTATAGCGCTTTATTTTAGTGATAGGAAATATTTAAATTTTCTTTGAAGAAGCATATAAAATTACAATACTGAGTACTCTGAGGGCAGAAAAAAAACTTTTAATTTTAACCAGATGTGAAATTTCCATAAAAATGATTCTGATATGTAAACATTGGTTTCTAATTAAAAAAAAAAGGTATTTAGAAAGCTTTTCGATTCAAATAAACTTTCTATGTTCAAATTAGTCAAACATTTGCCGTACAAAGTTTGTACAAATACTTTATAAACATTCTGCATATACAAGGTGGCTCGATAGTGCGACAAAGATCGATATATCGAAACCGTTCATATGGTAAAAAACTGAATATACAAAAATTATAGAAAAAGGGCGTAAAATGTAAAATTATTTTCTATTTCAGAATTTTCGAAAAATCCACCACCACTTAAGAAAACTTCTTATTTTTAGCTTTTAACCTAAAATAGAAAAAAATTATAGCAAAAAATTCATTTAAAAAAATCGCTTCCCTATATATTATCCTGGAAATTCTTGAATTTTCATATAGGTACAATGTCGACGTAGATGGTTTTTATATATCATTTTCGGTTTTGACAAAAATGACGTCATCATTATACTTTTGGCATTGTTTTGACTTTTCCGTCTAAACCGGAAGTGAAATTTAAAATCCATTTATATAAAAAGTATTCCTATAGAAATGACAAATATATTTTTTTATTAAACCATCACTTTTACATTTATATCTTAGTTTAAAGGAGCAATCTAATGATGCCACTTCTTACAGTGTGGCACAAAAATAATGTTTTCCTGGATTTTGGAAATTTTTGATCCATTAAGTGGCATCACTAGATACCTAATTTAAAAAAAAAACATTAGGAATAGGTAAGTAATTTTCAGCTTCTATACCTTTTGTACTCTTGTTTTTCTCTGTCGTAAACGGTTTTGGAGATATCGAGCTTTGTCGGACCAATTTAGTAAAAATCTTATTATTTTTGAAACGTTACTGGAAACTACTAGTTATCGTTTCTAGATAATTTTATTAAAAAAAATGATCGATTTAATTATTATTTTATTAAAAAACCTTTACTCAAAAATAATCGCCTTTTTGGCAGATCTGGGCAATTTTTGTCATGTCTGTATGAATTACCTCTGTATATTGAATATAAAAATTAAATTTAAAAAAAAAGTGACAAAAGTCAAAGTCTTGCAGGTCGGTCTTGGTCTTGCGTAGTCGCACCTCGGTCTTGGTCTTGTCGTCTTGCATACCCCGGTCTTGGTCTTGGTCTTGCAAGCCAAAGGCGGTCTTGGTCTTGTCTCGGTCTTGGTCTTGCTGAAGCCCCGACCAAGACCCAAAAAAGACCGGTCCCTTTTACATTGCTTCTGTAATTTCAGGTGGAGTGTCAGTTTTTTACCTCACTGATTTTAATTATTCTTACAGGAAATTTTTTAGGTATTTATTAAATATAAATCAAAATATGGCTCAGTTGTGAATAACATTGGTTGTCATATCCTGAAAACGTTCAACCAGCAATTTTTCTTCGGAAAGCACAATTTTTTATACCAAATTTTATAAGGTCACGGATTGTAAAAAAGATTTTTTTTTTGAAAATAAATTTGTTAATAATTCTTTTTTTTTTTTATATTTCGAAGGTCGTTTTTTTAAACTTAGATATGTTAACAGTGTTTTGACTCTTAGAGACGTGTATACGTGCGTTTTTTACAAGGAAGTTTAAAGGTGTATGGAGCCCAATACTGTAGAACAAAATTGTCCGGGGTGCAGGGCAGCGGGAATGGGGGTTCCCCCGCGGTTTGCGCAATGAATAGTAGGTCTTCCAAATTTTTGTTACTATCAAAGGGTTGAAAATCGTCAAATTCATGCATTCACTTTTTTTTTTATTTTTGCCCCAAATTTTGGTTAAAACGATAGTACCATAGAATATTTAAAATTATTGTGAAATATTGGAGTTTATATCATCTGATAAAATTTGGAAAGAATAGATGGCCCACTTTACAGCCTTCTATTTAAATGGTCGATATTTTTGGAAGTTTTGCATTTTTACCAAAAATTTTGTAAATAAATAAAAACCGATTTTTTAAAATAAATTTCACACATTGTATGATAGTTTCATTTTCTTACACCAATTTTGTGATAAAAAAAGGGCAAGATAGTGTGAATGGTTTTAAAATCTAATCCTAAAATTTTTATAACTGATTTTTAGGCATATTTTTTTCACTAATAACAAACATTCATGAGACGGGGAAAATAGTGGTTAAAAATGATTAGAAACCTTTTTTTTTGTTACCTAGGTATCCATTGTAACAGTAACCGTTAAATATTATGTGTCTACAGTATTCGAGAGAACTTTAACATAAAATTGTACTTTCTTTTATTCAATTAGAGGGACCTGTTATATTAAAATTTGCCGGTTGCCAGTAATTAAAATTTTATTTTAAAATAATGCTAAATTATTAAAGAAATAAAAGTACCTAAATGCAAACCTTATTTCTTTTTAATAATCCACAAAATACACAAAATTGTGGAAATCATCAAAAAATTAGTTAAGATTCCTTATTTTTCCCACTGCTATTTTCTATAAATTTTTTTTTTCTATTATTCATAATTATTTTATTATTATTTATTCGGTTCCTAACGTTACTCTCATAAGAGCACCTAATTTAAATAAAAAATACTAACCTAAAGTAAAAAATGCCGGGTATTTCCCTTAGATTTGAAACAAACCATCCCACCTCTAGTCATTTTGTTACGATTTATAAGTAACAAACAATAAACACAAAATTATATCACAATTTAAAAACACAAAACACTAAAAAAGAAGGTTTTTATTAATCCCCCTTCTGCAACCACAAAATATAATCTAAAAGCAAAACAATCAAACTAATAGGCCCCTTTTAATGTTTTTCCTTACACACTGTTTATCAGTGTTAAGTCAACACTTAAAAAATTTTGGAATTTCGTTTTCGCAAAATCGGCGGGAATTTTTCAGTTATTTTCTACGGGCGGACATTTTTTGATCGAAGGGAACTTGGGTTCCTCCCTTTAAACTTTTGGTTTTATACTACTATGTAGAGGTCATCCCCGAAAAATTATGGATAATATGAAAAAAAAGGCAATATACGAGGATGGCTTGAAAAGTCCGTGCAAGGTAGCATCTGTTGAATGAATGCACACTAAGGCCCGGTTGTACAAACAATGATTCAACAGAAGTTTTCTTGAACTGCAGTTCACGGGAACCCAGTTCAGAATTTTGAGTGTTGTACCACTGCAGGTTTACCTAAACTATCAGTTGCAAAGCCCACAAAGAAAAGAAGAAAAAATTGCCACAACTTAACCTAATCAAGGATTTTGATTTTTTTAAAAAAAAAAACAACTTAATAATTATAAGTATGTATTTGTATTGTATTTTTTTTTTTTGTTTCTTTTTACTTTTTTTCAATCACTATGACAAAATAAATCACAGATGCTAAATAGCTACATATTGTATAAAAAAATAAATCCTTTTCTGTTTCCTGTAATTTTCCATCTGCCCTCCAGGAGATTGAATTTTATTATGCGTGCCATCCATGGCTCCAATGCTAAAAAATCCTCGCCTCAAAAATTTTCAGATTCAGTTCTTAGCATTTTTATCAATTTTACCCAAATCAGCAACTGATTCTTAAACCTTAGATATTTTTCAACTTGCCGTTGACTTGTCAATACCCCCAAAATCTCAAACAACTTGTAAAAGACCCCCAGTGGTTGAAGTCGTAAAGCAATGCATACCATTTCAGTAGGAATTAGTGCATGGTTTCTAAAAAAAAAAAAAGAACATTTAAATTTAAAAATTAAATGTAATTAAACAATAAAATCTTACTTATCTGTAACAGATGAAATTTGTTTAAAAATTTCATCTATATTAAATCTCACAGCTTTTTTTTTTTTTTAACCCTATATCTGGCCTTAAATTATTTGTCATTGCAAATATTCAAATGATTTGGTCTATTTCTGTATACTTATGGGGCTCGAGTGTGCAACATTAATAAGTTATTCACAAAATCCTTGTCGTCTGTCATACTTTTCATACAAGATGAATTTTTAATTATAAAACCCGAATGGGTATCAACTTTAAACATAAATATAAAAAAATATTTAAAACACAAGGTAATCTGTCAGCAGAGTGGGGTTTAAAAAATTTCAAAAAGGGTTAACTCATCTTAAACGCCCAAAATTCGGACGTTCAAGATAAACCCCGTTCACCGTCTGAACCGGTTTTGTACAACGTTTTTTTTCCGTTGAACCGATGATCATGAACTTCGGTTGAACGTCCATTGTACAACCGGGCCTAAGTGTCAGCCATATTGGTCTATTTCTTTGTATTTGGCATTCGTGTGAATCAAGTGATTTTCAAGAAATGGACGAAAAAGAATTTCGTGTGGTGATTAATTATTACTTTATGAAAGGTAAAACGCCTCAGGAGACTAAAGAGAATATTGATAAACATTACGGTGACTCTGCACCTTTAATTAGAACATCAATAGAACTAAAATCTTGGACTTCCATTGTCTTTATTTGTTAATTGTTTCACAACGTTTCGGTTAGTGATGTATCTCCAACCGTTTTTAAGTGATAACTAAAAACTATTCTTAATATGCATTTCCATCATAATAAGTTTTTAATTTCAAATGCAGATCCTATTATCATATTATTACCAAGAATAGAAATTTTCCACGAAGTGTCAACTTCGCGCAACCAATAACAGTAAAACAAATTAAAAAAGTACACGAATACGTATGCAAACACAACATCGACCCAACAACTAAAATAGTCGACTGAAATCAAAAGCCGAAACAAAATAATGCATATTTTATCTTCCGACAACTGATTCATCCGGAATAATTCGTTATTTCGAAAGCAAACGCTTCGACTTCGGGGTAAATCGACGGTCCGCGCAATATATCGAATATCGACTGGCGTCAATGTTTCATATGTCGAATGATATTCCGAATATTAAGATCTTCCGGAATACGAATAAATATTCGAATAAAAAAAAATTACCGAATATGCCCATCAGTACTTAAAAGGTACGACTAATATACTATCTCTTGTTCACCGAAGCTCGACCGACTATTCACGGTTCAGCAACGGCTGCCAGGTATTCGGAATATTAACACTAGGCTTGCTAAATACATTTTGGTTGGTTACCATTATTAGAGCTTCTTTAAATTTTCTTGTCTTCCAGTGGGTTTCTTTATAAATAGTTTTTGCTTCCGACCATTGTATGCAGTGTTGTTTTGACCAAGCGTGTTCGGCAATCGCTCACTTCAACTTTTCACCTCGTTCCGTATGTTTTTTGTGTTTTTTAACTCTCTTTGAGTGGTCTTTTCGTTCCCCGATGTATACCTCACCACATTCACAGGAAATGTGGTAGATACAGTCATTATTTTAAACATTGTTGTCTGGTCTTGTCTTATTGTTAGTAAGAATGCTTCTAAGAGTAGTTTGGGATTTAAATGTACCCTATAAACAGCGTTTGTCGATTTTCTAAAGGTACTGTGATGGCCCACCAATGTCAGCGTCTTTTAATTGACTGTGTCTATCACCATTCGTTGGCCCGATATTAATCCTCAGTTAATGGTTCGACAGAAAAAAGATATAATGATATATCCACAATCGCCTATTAATTTAACTGAGTTACAAATCCAACGTTATTAATTAAGCATTGGCAAATTGCATTTATTCGTTACTTAGCATACGTTAAATCGTGTTTGTTTGCCCTTTGCCTAACCACCGACAACTAAAATGAAACTGCCACCATAACCTAACTTTTTCAGAAGCTTGATGATTTTTGTGAATGATTAGGGGGCGACGCCGACGTGATCGGAAAGTTTGTACTGTTCTTTTACAGTTTTTGTGTTTTCTTGGGGTTTTGGCAAATGAAAAGTATATTATGGTGATATTTATATTATATTTCGTATTATTATTGGCTGTTATGTTAATTCTGACTTTGTTTCGTATTTTTGTGAGTTTTTTTGACAGTTTAAATTCATCTGCAAAGCACATTGTTTTAAGTGCCTCGTTTGTCTTGTTGTGCTCAAGGCAATATATTATTGTTTTTTTATGTATTTATATTTTTTTTTTAATAAAAATTAAAATTTTTATATTTTTATTTTATTTGGTTTTCCAGTGGTGTTCCAACAGTAAGCCTAAATGAAACATTGGTAAAAATTAGTTAATATATCGTTAACACCCCAATGGTTTTTCAACAGTGGGCCTCCATAAATATATCATAGGGCCAATATGTAGAAGTATTGGCAAACTGACTGATAAGTGTCGATGGGCCGGTGTGCCAAACGCAATAAGGGCTGATGTTGGCACCAACATATATTGTGTCAATGGGCAGTTGAATAATTAAATGAAAAAGTATATTGGGCCATTGAATTTCCATTATTCAATGTTTATAGGGTAGTTTATATATTAAACTTATTCGCGATTCTGTATATGTGTCGAAATGCCAACCTCTTTTTTTTAATTGAGTAAAAAAAATAAGAATATTGTATTTTTTGCGCACATATTTTACTTTATTACCACGAAAATAAAAGCTATAAAATGCTATTTTATAACAACAAAAACCCGAAATTAATTTTGGATCATTTGCTTTTATCGCTGCGAAAACAATTTCTGTTGTCGATTTACAAAAAAAGGGCAAAGGTTGCTCTATTACACGCACAATGCTGAAAAATGGGGTCAAAACTTTATAATAGGAATATCAAAAGGCCCTTTTTTTCTTTCTATATATGTTCACGTAGGGGCCATTATTATCAATGTGTTTCATCAGGAAAATGACGACCAATATGGCTGACACTTGGTGTCAGCCATATTGGTCTATTTCTTTGTATTTGGCATTCGTGTGAATCAAGGAAGTCAAGTGATTTTCAAGAAATGGACGAAAAAGAATTTCGTGTGGTGATTAATTATTACTTTATGAAAGGTAAAACGCCTCAGGAGACTAAAGGGAATATTGATAAACATTACGGTGACTCTGCACCTTTAATTAGAACAGTTTACAAGTGGTTTTAAAATTTTCGGACTGGCCATATGAGCACAAGTGACGCTGAACGTTCTGGACGGCCTGTGGAGGTTACGACTCCAGAAATCATTGATCAAATCCGTGATATGGTGATGGATGACAGAAGAGTTAAGGTACGTGAGATTGCTACGCTGTGGGCATCTCGACTAAACGGGTACTAATATTTTGCATGAACATTTGGACATGAGAAAGCTATCCGCAAGATGGGTGCCACGATTGCTCACGCTTGACCAAAAACGGAATCGTGTGAAGTGTTGCAAGGATGGTTTGCAGCTGTTCCAGAAGGATCTGGAGGACTTTAGAGTCGTTTCGTTACTCTGGATAAAACATGGATTCATTACTATACTCCTGAGACCAAACAACAATCTAAGCAATGGGTTACCAAGGGGGAATCTGCACCAAAAAAGGCAAAGACCGTTCCTTCGACCGGTAAGGTTATGGCGACTGTCTTTTGGGATTCGCAGGGATAATCCTCATCGACTATCTGGAAAAGTGTAAAACTATTACAGGTGCATATTATTCATCATTATTGGACCGTTTGAAAACCGAGCTACAAGAAAAACACCCACGATTAACCCACAAGAAAGTCCTTTTCCATCACGACAACGCACCAGCACACACTTCCCGCAGTTGTGGTCGAAAAAGTAATGAAAATAGGATTTCAACTTGTTTCACATCCCCCTTTTCTCCAGACTTGGCTCCCTCGAACTACTGTTTGTTCCCCAATTTGTAGAAATGGCTGGCGGGATAAAGATTTTATTCAAACGAGGAAGTGATTGCAGACACTGATCGATATTTTGCCAAGGAAGTTTAAAGGTGTATGGAAGCCCAATACTGTAGAACAAAATTGTCCAATCGTGCAGGGCAGCAGAAATAGGAGGGTTGGCCCCGCGGAATTTGCGCAATAAATAGTAGGTCAGGGCCGGATTTCCATAATTCTTTGTTACTATCTATAAAATTGACATCATCAAATGCCAAATTCCCACATTCACTGTTTTTTTTAATTTTTTGCACAAAATTGTTGGTTATTAAAGGATACTACCATAGAATATTTAAAATTATTGTGTAATATTAGATTTTATATCATCTCATATAATATAGAAAGAAAGTGGCGCCACTTTACTGCCTTCTATTTAAATGGTCGATATTTTTGGATGTTTTGTATTTTTACCAAAAATCTTTGTAAATAAATAAAAACACGATTTTTTAAAATAAATTTCAAACATTGTATGATAGTATTATGTACTTATCACCAATTTTTTGATAAAAGAAGGGCAAGATAGTGTAAATGAGTTTAATCTAATCCTAAGATTCTGGTTGTACATTAAAAAGTGAAAATTTTTATAACTGCTTTTTAGGCATTTACTTTTCACTAAAAACAAACATTTGTGAGACAGAATAACAGTGGTTAAAAATGTTTAGTAACCTTTGGTACCTAGGTATCCATTGTAACAGTATCCGTTAAATATTATTTTGTACAGTATGTCGAGCTTAAAAGTTGATAATGCAAGATTAAGAAACCAAAAATCTTTAATTTATTTTTAAACAAATGGTATTGTCTCGAAAGTTGCCTCTCCGATTTTGATCAAATTTGGGATACAGGGGTTTTTTGGGGGGCTGATTACAAATCTGAAAAAATTTTTCGGCAACGTTTCGTTTCCGAGATCTTCATCATCAAAGTTGAAAATTAAACTAACCTCATTTTCACTATATTCTCCCCTTTTTTGTAAAATTTGATTTTTACACTAAAGTGGCACACGATATTTTATAAACACTTTTAAAACCTTGTATTTTCATTTATTTTACATCTTTTTTCCATTAAATTGCGAACTTTTAAGTTCAAAGGCAGCAGCCATATTTGCTTAAAAAATAAAAGTGTAAAAGAGGTGTAAAATAAACAAAAAAAAGGTTTTTAAAAGGTGTTTGTGAAATATTGTATGCCAATTTAGTGTAAAATCAAGAATTTTTTGCAAAAAGAAGGAATAGTGTAAATAAGGTTAGTTTGATTTTCAATTTTGATGATGAATATCTCAAAAACGAAACATTGCCGATTTTTTTTTAGATTTGTGATCAGCGCCCCAAAAACTCCCAAAAATTGTACTTCCTTTCATTCAATTAGAGGGACCTGTATATATAAAAATTTGCCTGGTCTGCCGAGTAATCAATAATTTTGATCTTTTAAAAGAGTGTACTAAATTACTAAATAAAAAAAAAGTCCCTTTAAAGTAAACCTTATTTCTTTTTAATAATCCACAGAAATACACAAACATTGTGGAAATCATCTAAAAGATAGTTAAGATTGCCTTACTTTGCTCACTAATATTTCCTATGAAATTTTCATTTTCTATTATTCATAATTGATATATTATTATTTATTCGGTTACCTAACGTTACGTCTTATAAGAAGCACCTAATTTAAATATAAAAATACTTACCTAAAGTTAAAAAGACGGGTATACAACCTCTAGTCATTTTGTTACGATATTATAAGTAACAAACAATAAACACAAAATTATAGTCACAATTTAATAAACACTAATCACTAAAATAAGAAGGTTTTGATCAATCCAAAAACGGTACTCCGGCTCTCATAAATTTATAATGTGTTGGCTAACTTCACACTGATTTATCAGTGTGTAAGTAGGCAACACATTAAATTATTTCGTGGAATTTTGTTATTGCGCAGAATCGGCGGGGCCAACTCTGACAGTTATTTTCATACTGGGCTGGACATTTTTTGATCGAATGGGCCATAGCATTGGGCTTCCATACACCTTTAAACTTCCTTGTATTTTGCAGACTTGGACAAATCATATTATTTGGAAGGGATTAACAAACTGGAACATTGTTGGACGAAGTGTATAAGCCTTAAAGGAGACTATATAGAAAAATAAAAAAGGTTTACCCCAAACAAGTAAGTAGTTTTTATTTTTGCACGGACTTTTCAAACCTATCTCGTAATGGTTCTATGCAATAAAGCTATTCTAAATTATTTTCAAAAGGTTTAGACAATACATAATAGGCCTTTCCCAACAATAGGTTTTTGACGGACAATTTGAATTTATACTAGCAGGTAAATAATTAAACTTTTTTTTTAAATATTCAGAATTTTTTTAATAAAGTAGAAAATGGATTTGAAAGATAAAGTTGAGTATTTTGTCTAGTATTGTGCGAAGAATTCTTAGTATTATTAAAGCGTAGTTCATATGCTTGCGAAATGCGATTTACGAATTACGAATTCGCAAAATTTTCCGCCGGTTTTTTTGGTATTTCATAGCGCTGCGACTGCGAATTTTTTAGGGATTTAGTGCTGGAACTGTTGGCAAGATGCAAGATGGAAGTATTGACAAGAGTATTAAGTATTGACGCTCTGTATTGACGTTTTAATTAATTTCCCTTCTTTAAATTTTTTTGTGTTATTTATAATTAATTTTTTTAACAATATTTTATCTTATGCTAGGTTTTTCTCTGTGTATTGTTTTCATAAACATTTATAATGCTTTGGTCGTCAGTGAATAATAAGGATTAAGTTGAAAATTTTTACTGGTGCATCTTATAAGATGGATTTATTAAAACAAACAACTACAAAAAATACAATATACTTTATTCCCATAAAGTCTTTATACAGGCAAATAACATAAAATAAAAATAAGAAATTACATTAAAGATCACAACTTATTTTAACCTTTGAGCATATACTTATAGAGGAAGCCTTGCTAGAAGCGAGAGCGACAGAAGAATTACAGTATAACCTTTTCCTCTCGCTCCCACGTGCTCATTGGTCGGTGGGAATGGTATATATCCCACTCGTCGTGCTGATTCGTCAGCCGGTCCTCCTCGACCAATTAGCACGTTGGAGCGAGAGAGAAAGATTATATTTTGATTCATCTTTCTCTCTTGCACGCTTTTTGGCACTGTCTTAACGATGAGGCTGAATCAGTAGAAATATGCTGGAAACTTTAAACTTTTTATTTTATTTTTACTTGAAATCACAACTGATGCATATTTATACTGATGAGCAAAGCAAGACCAAGACCAAGACCGGGCTAGTCTTGGTCTTGGTCTTGGTCTTGCAAGTCTGGTCTTGGTCTTGGTCTTGCAAGCTCAAAAAAGGTCTTGGTCTTGGTCTTGGTCTTGCACCACCCGGTCTTGGTCTTGGTCTTGCTGCAAGAGTCTTGCTGGTCTTGCTTTTTTTGGTAGTAATAATTTAAACCAAGCAATCTTAAATAAAATATATATTTTTTTAATACTTACAAATAAATAAAGATGGAGACTATATTTTTTGCTTTAAAATTTTAAAATATACCAATTTTAACCATACATGTACATTTAATTTTTTTGATTAAAAAGGATATTTTAAATAAAGGGGTTTATTTATTTATAGCGCTTCATTTCAGTGATAGGAAATATTTAAATTTTATTTGAAGAAGCATATAAAATTACAATACTGAGTACTCTGAGGGCAGAAAAAAAACTTTTAGTTTCAATCACATGTGAAATTTCCATGAAAATGATTCTGATATTTAAACATTGGTTTCTTATTCAAAAAAAAAAAAAGTATTTAGAAAGCTTTTCAGTTCAAATAAACTTTCTATGTTCAAATTAGTCAAACATTTGCCGTACAAAGTTTGTACAAATACTTTATAAATATTCTGCATATACAAGGGGCTCGATAGTGAGACAAAGATCGATATATCCAAACCGTTCATAATGGTAAAAAATTGAATATACAAAAATTATAGAAAAAAGGGCGTAAAATGAAAAATTATTTTCTATTTCAGAACTTTCCAAAATTCACTACCACTCAAGAAAATTTCCTTATTTTTAGCTTTTAACCTAAAATAAAACAAATATACAAAAAAATTTATTTAAAAAAATCGCTTCCCTGTATATTATGCGGGAAATTCTTGAACTGTCATATAGGTACAATGTCGACGTAGATGGTTTTTTATATATCATTTTCGGTTTTGACAAAAATGACTCATCATTATACTTTTGGCATTGTTTTGACTTTTCCGTCTAAACCGGAAGTGAAATTTAAAATCCATTTATAAAAAAAGTATTCCTATATAAAATGACAAATATATTTATTATTAACCCATCACTTTTTTTAAGTTTAAACGAGCAATCTAATGATGCCACTTTTTACGGTGTGGCAAAAAAATAATGTTTTCCGGGATTTTGGAAATTTTTGTTCCAGTAAGTGGCATCACTAGATACCTAATTAAAAAAACATTAGAAATATAAGTAATTTTCAGCTTCTATTACTTTTGTACTTTTAGTTTTTCTCTGTCGTAAAGGGTTTTTGGAATATCGAGCTTTGTTGGACCATTGAGTTACAATCTTATTATTTTTGAAACATGTTACTGAATCTACTAGTTATGGTTTTTAGATAATTTTATTTAAAAACGAAGTGATCGTTTTAATTATTATTTAAAAAAAAAAGCTGTTACTCATAAAATAATCCCCTTTTTAGGCAGTTCTCGACACATTTTTTGTCATGTCTATATGAAATACCTCTGTATATTGAATAAAAAAATTAAATATTAAATTTTAAAAAAAAAAGTGACAAAAGTGCAAGAGTCTTGCAGGTCGGTCTTGGTCTTGCGTAGTCTTGCCCCCCTCGGTCTTGGTCTTGGTCTTGGTCTTGCATACCCCGGTCTTGGTCTTGGTCTTGCAAACGAGAAGGCGGTTTTGGTCTTGGTCTCGGTCTTGGTCCCAAGACCAAGACCGGTCTCCTCATCACTAGATGCATATGTGCTTTTAAAAACATATAGAGAATGACAGGTTGTCATGAAATAGAGGATCGCTTTAATCCTATGATTATGATTTTATCGAAAAAAAACACCCTAGTTTTCTTTATTTTAGAACTTTATAAGCACACAACGATCCCCGCTTTATTCCCCGTTCCGTCAATGCTGCCCAAGCATAAAAACATACAAATTTGCATTTTACAGCACATTTTAGAAAAAAAAAATATATATATATATATATATATATATATATATATATATATATATATATATATATATATATATATATATCTATATATATATATATATATATATATATATATATATATATATATATATATATATATATATATATATATATATATATATATATATATATATATATATATATATATATATATAAAACGTTCCCAAAATAATGGACACAGAGCAACAGAAATTTCCTTAGGTCGAGTAATGCAAAAAGGGGAAACTTGCTTTATCCCAAAAAACTGCGGGGTTAAATTTAATTTTTTCGTTTTTTCATAATAATTTCTTAACTAAATGAATTTTGGAAATTGGGGAAAATTTGGGGGGTTTTAGCCCCGAAATTAAAACGTCCATACTTTTGATGTTAAAGGGGGCCAGCTGCGGGGCCACTCCACTTTTTTGATGGCTTAATTTTTGGGCTTGTTATTGACCTGTTTATTAAAAAAAAAAGTTCCATAATTTCTGGTAAAAATTAATTTATCCTAAGGAGGTTGCACCTTTAAAAACTTTCCAAAAAGGGGAAGTTTTTAAATTTTTTATCCCCCAAAAACTTTTCGGCACAAAGAAAACCCCCCTTTAAACCCCCAAAATCACCCTCAAAAGTATCTAAATCCCCCCTGACTTTTAAGGCTGATTTTGGGAGGGGGTTGGGGGTTTTTGGGTTTTTTTCCCAAAAAAGTCAGCGTGTTGAGTTTTCTTTGCAAAGTTTAAAAAAAATTGGACAAAACCCTTTTTTCCTAGGAAATTGCGGGCCTTTAAAGTGCTTTTTGAAAACATTCCCCAGAGACCTAAAGTATACATTTTTGACGCAGAAAAATTATGGAACTCTTTTTAATAAACAGGTCAATATACTAAGCCCAAAAAAATTAACCATCAAAAAAAATGGGTAGGCCGGCTCCCCCCATTGCAAAACAAAAAAGGACGAATTTAATTTCCTCAAAGAAAAATTTTTTTTACCGATAAATCATTTAGTTAAGAAATTATTACGAAAAAAAAAAAAAAATTAAAAATTTGACCCCGTTCTCAGTTATTATCAACTTTGGGATAAAGCGTTAACGTTAATTGCATTATTTCGACCTAAAAAGGAAAAATCTTTTCTCTTATCTATTATTAATTATATATATATATATATATATATATATATATATATATATATATATATATATATATATATATATATATATATATATATATATATATATATATATATATATATATATATATATATATATAAATATTACATGGCCCCAGGAATTGAACCGTAGTAACTTAATCTTTGAGCAACGCCAAAATCAAACGAGTATCTATATCAATACGCATGCTCGTGGTCTTCAATTTTTGCGGAATTCGCAAAATCTTAAATCAAAGTCAATTTTCCCGCTTCTCACATTTCAAATATTACGAAACGCAAAAAAGTGACATTAACCTCTTGGACAACTGACATATTTTAAGTCGACCAATAAGAATCCGTCAATTTTCCCGCCCCCTAGATTTTAAATATTGCGAATCGCAAAAAACTTAAGATTAAGAGCTCCTACAATTGACACATTTGAAATGGACCAATCAGAACAAGTTTCGCAAATCGCATTTCGCAAGCATATGAACTACGCTTTAGCCATTTTTTTGTATAATAAAGACACTTTTTTTAAATATAAATAGAAGTAAGTGTTAATTTTTTTATAAATAATATTTTACCCAAGTCTTTGGACTTAATTCTGCAAATATATCGAATTGCTCGCTTTGGCAAGAAAAATACCGAATAAAATACATACTGATAGAAATTTCCTCAAAAACAAAGGCAAAATCCTATTATCGATTCAATTAAAGCAAAAAATTAAAATTTTAAAATGGAAAATTCTTATAATTTATAAAAGAGTACTCTAATAACATATGTCTTATATAACTTATGGTTTCCTAGAAAAAGTATAGGCTTTTAATAAATGGGTACCTTGTACAAAACTAGAAAGCAAAAATTACTCAATTCCACAGGATTTTCCAAAATGCCCGCCTTTAACCTTTGTGTAATTCTTCGTTATATCCGAGTAATTCCAAAGGACTTTCTTCATTCTATTTTCCTGATGAAACACATTGATAATAATGGCCCCTACGTGAACATATACAGAAAGAAAAAAGGGCCTTTTGATATTCCTATTATAAAATTTTGACCCCATTTTTCAGCATTGTGCGTGTAATAGAGCAACCTTTGCCCTTTTTTTGTAAATCGACAACAGAAATTGTTTTCGCAGCGATAAAAGCAAATGGTCCAAAATTAATTTCGGGTTTTTGTTGTTATAAAATAGCATTTTATAGCTTTTATTTTCGTGGTAATAAAGTAAAATATGTGCGCAAAAAATACAATATTCTTATTTTTTTTACATAATTAAAAAAAAAGAGGTTGGCACTTCGACACATATACAGCGTGTCCCAAAATAGGTGGCCGAATAGGCCGAATATATTAAAGGAACTCGGAAAAATCCGCAGAATCGCGAATAAGTTAATATTGAAACTACATTTAAATCCCAAACTACTCTTAGAAGCATTCTTACTAACAATAAGAGAAGACCAGATAACAATGTTTAAAATAATGACTGTATCTACCACATTCCCTGTGAATGTGGTGAGGTATACATCGGGGAACGAAAAGACCACTCAAAGATGCGAACCTTGTAAAACAACACGATAAAAGGTTGGAACGAAACTATATAATAAGAACATGCGATTAGGCCGTTGGAACACACTGGAAAACAAATGCATAAAATATAAAAAAACTATTTATAAAAAACACCTATGAAAAAAAAAAAAAAAAAAAAAAAAAAAAAAAAAAAAAAAAAAAAAAAAAAAAAAAAAAAAAAAAAAAAAAAAAAAAAAAAAAAAAAAAAAAAAAAAAAAAAAAAAAAAAAAAAAAAAAAAAAAAAAAAAAAAACAGCTTCTTACTAACAATAAGACAAGACCAGACAACAATGTTTAAAATAATGACTGTATCTACCACATTTCCTGTGAATGTGGTGAGGTATACATCGGGGAACGAAAAGACCACTCAAAGAGAGTTAAAAAACACAAAAAACCTACGGAACGAGGTGAAAAGTTGAAGTGAGCGATTGCCGAACACGCTTGGTCAAAACAACACTGCATACAATGGTCGGAAGCAAAAACTATTTATAAAGAAACCCACTGGAAGACAAGAAAATTTAAAGAAGCTCTAATAATGGTAACCAACCAAAATGTATTTAGCAAGCCTAGTCTTGATATTCCGAATACCTGGCAGCCGTTGCTGAACCGTGAATAGTCGGTCGAGCTTCGGTGAACAAGGGATAGTATACCGGGTGTTGCTCCGCCGAGCGGGACATAGGGAATCCCATGTAAATTTTGAAGTAGTCAAATATTGGCTCCCCTAATTATTTTAGAAAAAAATGCTATTAGGATTTATTGAAGAGCACAATAAGTTCCACCCAAAATGAAAATTTGAGCATTTTTCAACCAACCAATAAAGAGTAAACTGCTTAAATACTTCTGCAACGTAGTATCTCATTATACACCCTGTACTCTAGAAATCAATAATAAAAACACCATATCGATTTATCAGTGACAATTTAGATCATTAATTTATAATGTCATTGCCAAAACTGAACAATTTTATACGGGAATTTCAAAAAGAATCCTCGCATTTTATTTTAGTTTACAGCTAATTCCAACACATGCACTCACAGTTACGCAAGACAATAAAACAAATTTGTCTACATTTAGAAATCAATTTATGATGAAAATATCAGGATTTAATCAAATGCTCAAATATTCCTCCATTAACTGCCAGACAATAACCCAAACGATTATAAAACTCATTTCTTACGTTGGCTAGTTGGTACATCGATATTCTGGCACATTCAGCGGAAATAGCATTCCTTAGCTGGTCTAAATTTTCATATTTTTTATTGTTTAGTTTAGCTTTTAAATGTCCCCATAGAAAAAAAATCGTTTTGCGAAAGATCCGGAGACCTGGCTGGCCAAGGTATTGCGTGGTTCGGGCCTATGATGTCGTTATAAATGCGTTGTTCAAGTATTCGCGCACAGCTCTGGTACTGTGTGCTGGGCAGCCATCCATTTGATACCAAATCTCTTGATTTTCACGAGCAAGGTTGTTCAAAGCAGGCAAAATTTGTTCCTCTAAAAGTTCCAGAAAGTACTCCGCATTCAAATTTCGGTCAAGGAAAAATGGTCCAAGGATATGGTGGCCGAAAATTCCCGCCAAAACATTAATTTTTTGTGGATATTGAGTCCTTGTCTCAACAAATCGATTTTGGTTTTCGTTACTCCAGTACCGGCAATTTTGAATGTTGGGTTCGTTGTTCAATGTAAAAGTGCATTCGTCAGTAAAGCAAATATTTTGTAAAAACCTCTGTCAGTGTTTGTCCTCTCCATCATCTCAAAGCAAAATTCCTGTCGTCGTATTTCGTCTCCGTCTCTTAATTCTTGGTGTCTTTCGTACTTGTAAGCATGGTATTTACATCTTTTAAAATTCGAGATATTGTGGTGTGGTCTTGTCCAGTAATGTCCTCCAGTTGTCTCGTGCTAATGTTTCCTTCGGCCTCCTCTACACAAAGTATCACGTCTAAATCCCTCTCGTTTTTACAATTTGTCTCTGATTTTCACGTCGATTTTCTTCACATTTGCAATTATTGATTACTGTGCCTGTAGTTTCAAATTTTTTTATCGTCCGTTCTATTTTCGATTTACTTGGTATTGGCCTATTGGGAAAATAGGCTGCAAACATGTCCGCTACTCTTCGATAAATATTTCCCTGATAAAACCATTTTATAATAGTGATTTTTTCTTGATTTGAGTAGTTCATTATTTAAAAATGATGTGACATTGATCTGACGACTTGAGAGTAAGAGGTTAAATAATTTTTCTGGAATTTTATTATAAACTTCTAATACTACAGGGCGCGTAAGAAGATAGGAGATTCGTAACTTATTTTAGCATTTATCTCTTAGCTGGCGGACTGAGAAGAGCTGAAATTTGTACACTGGGTACAACTTTTCGTGCTCTTTAAAAAATCCTAATAATATTTTCTTCTAAAATAATTAGGGGAGCCAATATTTGACTACTTCAAAATTTACATGGGATTTCCTATGTCCCGCTCGGCGGAGCAACACCCGGTATAAGTCGTAGCTTTTATGTACTGATGGGCATATTCGGATGATTTTTATATTCGAATATTCATTCGTATTCCGGAAGATCTTAATATTCGGAATATCATTTGACATATGAAACATTGACCGATCAACGCCAGTCAATATTCGATATATTGCGCCGACCGTCGATTTACCCCGAAGTCGAAGCGTTTGATTTCGAAATAACGAATTATTCCGGATGAATCAGTTGTTGGAAGATAAAAAATGCATTTTTTGTTTCGGCTTTTGATTTCAGTCGACTATTTTAGTTGTTGGGTTGATGTTGTGTTTGCATACGTATTCGTGTACGTTTTTAATTTGTTTTGCTGTTATTGGTGGTGCGGCATTTTTTCTTTTAATTGTAATTATTGGTGGGTATAATTGTACAAGGGCGTCAAAAGTTGACACTTCGTGGAAAATTTCTATTCTTGATAATAATTTTTTGTGTAATAGTATCTGCATTTTGAATTGAAAACTTATTATGATGGAAATGCATATTAAGAATAGTTTTTAGTTATCACTTAAAAACGGTTGGAGATACATCACTAACCGAAACGTTGTGAAACAATTAACAAATAAAGACAATGAAGTCCAAGATTTTAGTTTTATTGATGTTTTAAAATGTTTAAAATAACATTTCTTGGGTGGCTAACTGGGGACAAAAGTTTGTATAAAAAAAATGTCATTTCTGAAGTTGGTAATAAGGCTTCTTTCTGATTACCCAGAAAAATAAAAAGTGGTGGTGTTTTTAAAACTTTATTCCTTAAGGGGTTAAAAGGATGGATGGAAATTTGTGTGAGAAATTCTTACTTATTTACAAACGCCATTTATATCAGAAAATAATTATAAATAAAATACGATTAAAGAAAAATTGCTTAATCGCACGGAACAGAAAAATAGCAAATTTCGCACCAACGCATATTTTTTTTTAACCGATCCGATAATACCCATTTTCTGGAGAATGTTTAGGCTAGAAAGTAACCTTTTTCCGGGCTAGACCGGAAAGTGGTTATTAAGGACCAGAAATAGTTATTTACATTACAAGATGCGAAAGTTTACTTTTTGGTGTGAGGTGGTTTTTAAATGGCCGAGGCGAAGCCGAGGCTATTTAAAACCTCCGAACACTTGAAAGGCCTTTCGCATCGTGTAATGTATTATATTTTTTCTGCTACTGTTCTATGTATCGCATAATTTAATAATCATTAACATCATGTTTTAATAGAAATATCAGAGATTTTGAAATTTTACCTGTTAAAAATTAATCCATAGCAACACATTTATTGTTGACATTGTCTGTCATCAGCACCTTGTCAGATTTTGAATTATTTTTAATTTAGTATAAATCCATTCCCATTTTAAAATGTTAAATGAATATGAAAATGGCATCCAAAAGGCAGCTGACCTTCTGCCAGACAAATCTAAAGAGAGGTACCATCAAACATATAAATCGTTTTCTGAATGGCTTGCTACAAAAAATGTGGGGCGGATTGACGAGAATGTGATGTTGGCGTATTTTCAAGAAAAATCGAGTCTTTATCACCACCAACCCTCTGGTCTGTATATTCCATGCTCAAGTTAACAATTTCCGTAAACAAAAATCAAGATATTTCGGAGTTCAAGAAACTAGTTGCTTTTATTAAAAGGAAAAACGATGGTTATGAGGCAAAAAAGTCAAAAATTTTAAAAAAGAAGAAATCATAAAGTTTTACTTAACGCGCCTGATCAAAGTTACTTAGCAATGAAAGTAATAGCCATTATGGGAGTGGCTGGGGCATGCCGGACAGACGAAATATACAGAATGAAGCTAAGTGATGTAGAAATAAGAAATGACGTGGCTATAGTAAAAATAGTGGAGTCTAAAAATAAAGTTAAAAGAAACTTTGTAGTAACCAACGATGAAGGCTCAGTTCCTTATGTCAGATTTCTACAGGAATATATTAAGCTGAGACCAAGGAATGCTCTAGATGAGCGTTTATTGTATCGTTAGAGAGGTAAATGTGTTAATCAAGTAATTGGAAAGCACACTATTTCAAATGTACCTAAAGAAATTGCGAAGTTTTTGAAGCTTGAAGACATCAGTAGATACACTGGCCATTCTTTTAGAAGAACGTCAACTACGTTCCTTGCCAATGCTTCGATGTCGATATTTTGGACTTAAAAGGCATGGAGGTTGGAAGTCTTCTTCTGTTGCGGAGGGATATATTGCTGAATCCTATAGTAATAAGGTGGAAATTTCAAAGAAGATTTTACACGAAATTCCTACCAATATTTCCTCTAATGAAGTAACAGTGAAAAATATGAATATTAACGTAGTTAAAGGTGATAACGATACCCCAACAACAAATTTAAAAACT